>CM040990.1:7387227-7421890 GCA_022985145.1 Pangasius djambal | reverse complement strand
CATCTTTGGGCAATCCTCCAGGAGGCTTGGAGTAATATATCAAGTCAATGTTTGAATAAACTGACTGCTCGGATGCCTAGTGTTGTCCCTTATTATCAATGCAAAATGGTCACTAACTAAAGAGGATTTATGCTGATATTGCCCAAAAACCCTATTTTGTTCAGGCGTTTCCAAACTTTTGGAGGGCAGTGTACATAGAACATGAATGGCTGCCTGTTTCTTAGCTTGCTGGTGTGAACATAGGGTCAGACTCCCAACTTTCCTTAGCATTCCAGATTGTCCCTAGACAAACCTTATGAAACCATAGCACTGGATTTTTGATAAGGTTCAGTTAAGTACTGTAGTGTAAATAACCAATACAAGTTGCCACAATCTTCATTAAAATACATACATTCTGTGAATTATTTAATTGAACTACTTGGTTCCCTAGTAGCTTTTCTCCTTGCATTGGGTATAAGCAGTGTTAATTAGATGAGGATGAAGATGAGAGGGTGAATGCAGATGGTCGCCTCAGCTGGTACAGCCTGTGCCAAGAGGGCACTGCCTCCTCCCCTGCACTTCCTCTAAATACCAGGCCTTGTCAAGCAGCAGGTTTAAACACCGGGGGAGGCCCTCTTAAATATCAGTACTCTATAGGACCACGGAGCCTCACCGCCAACATCCACCACCATCGCAGGCCTGCGGTTTCACCTGTACTGTTGTGTAAGTGTGATTATGTCCAGCCGGGTAACAATTTGAGGCACTCAGTATGATTGCTTGCATTCCACATACAGCAATAACCTCAGTGATTCAGCCATTTTATTCCATAAAGGCACACTGCTCAACATTACTGTGCAAATCACAGCTAGCAAAAATGAGTTCACGATCATTTTTGAGAAACCCAAACCATTATATGGAATTGTGTTTATTTGTTATACACTGCAGTAACATTTCCAGAGCTGAACATTAGCTATTTGAGCAAGCAGCAATGGTACTGCTTTGGTGCTACACAAAATTGTGCATGTGTTAAGCAATTAGCACATCCTGAAACTAGCAAGTGACAAAGGTCCATATGAACTAAAGGTAAATTTGATCATGCAACATCACCACCAGCATTTCGTTTCACAAACATACTCTAAATGGCCTAAAGTTTGTGGACAACTGACTATCACACCGCAAACTGTCCTTAAACATCCCTTTCCAGGACCCTGAGCATTAATATGGACCCCTTTGCTGCTGTAATAACCTCCACTCTTCTGGGAAGGCGTTCCACTAGATTTTGGAGCATGGCTGTGGGGATTTGCCCATTCAGCCACAAGGGCATTAGTAAGGTTAAGCTCTGTTGTTGTGTGAGAAGGCCTGGTTTGTAGTTAGAGTTCCAGTCAGTTCAGTCTAAAGGTGTTCAGTGGGGTTAAGGTCAGGGCTCTGTGCAGGCCACTCATGTTCTTATGCACCAGTCTTGACGAACAATGTTTTTATTTAGCTCACTTTGTGCACAGGGGCATTGTCATGCTAGAACATGTTTGGGCCTCTTAGTTCCAGAGAAGGGAAATCTTAATGTTACAGCATACATTCTAAATCATTTTGTGCTTCCAACTTTGTGGCAGCAGTTTGGGGAAGATCCACATTGGGGTATGAGCAGATGTCCACATACTTTTGGCTATATACTGTAGTGTAGCTTGGTGTACTACTTAGCATGAAATACTGGTAACAGAATATTTTAGCAACATTAGATAAGCTTATTAAGAACAGCAGTATTCTAATTTTAGTCATCTTAGCTAATGTTCACAGTAGCTATTTGACACTAAGTCTCTAGCTGAGTGTGATAACGAGAGTGAACATCATGTGAACTGTTTTATTTTGTAACTAACACCAGGAGATTTGCTAGCTAACTATTTTATTTTCACCATGGTGCAAATCTGCCGTAAATACTCTAGCACGTAGACATTTTGACAATTAAACTCAAAAGGAAAGAAAATATAGAGGGTTTTAGTGAGAAATAATTTGTACCTTTCACAGAATGAACATTAAAAATGAAACTTTTTACAATTTGGGGTTTTCTCTCGCAATTATAATGACTATTTACACGTCCTAGCTGGACTGACACATTTTATACATTGTCCTTTTTTTTGTTTGTTTCTTTGTGCTACAGTATTTGAAGATCAAGCACTGAAAGCAGCATCAAAATTTATTTCTAGCTTGGACTTTTGCACATTTTGTGTGACTATACTTGCAGAGACACACAAGTGTATGGGAAATATGGTTTGACATTGCGCACACCAAGTACATATACAGGATTTAGCAGATGCTCCTATCCAGAGGCACTTACAAAAGTCTCTATTGAAAAACATATGCCCATGCTAGTACAAATAGGTCAGGGTCTAAGAATACCAAAAAGCTAAAACCCTGTTAGAGTGCAAGCCTTGAGTTTTTCTTTAGCTGTGTAGATTTAAGTGTTTAGTGAAAAGGTAACGCTTCGGTCTTTGCTTGAAGACAGATATTGACTCAGCTGTTTGAGCAGCCAGTGGAAGAGCCTTAATGCATGTTCCCTTGTGAGGGATAGTTGGTTCAGTCGAGCTGTGCTTGTGACCTAAAGAAAAGGTGATGCAAAGCAGTTGATGAGTGCCTTCAGGTAGGTGGGGGTCCATTTTTGGGTTTCTGGATTCTGGATCAGTTGTCAGCATTTTAAGGCAGAAGTTGTGGACTGCACAAGCGTAAGCATGGCTTCTATTGAGAGAAAACGACAGTTAATTTTTTAATTTGTAAAGAAGAAATATGGATAACTGAGTCAGGTTAACAATAAAACTTACACCAAATGTTGTATGTTGAGGCATGAGGTGGCATCTCCTGGGATATCTAACAGCTCAGTCTTTCTAGGGTTTAGTTTCAGGTAATTCACAAATTACATGATTGATCCAGACTACCATGAGCAGTAGGACCTGAAAACATATTCGGATGGAGATATGTACACCACACCCATGCACCCACTCACACAAAAGTATTTTTGCAATGTTTTTTGCAACCATTTAAATATCTTCTAGCATGTGTGATAATCCTGTCGCATTGTACAAACTGTCCTAAAGTTATACATACTTTGTTAAGGGAAAACTGGAGTGATATAATGTTCAGTCATCAGAATACTGTATATTCCTTGTGGTTCAGCAGCATGGAGCCAGAATAAGCTTGCAGTGACTTATTATAGCATTAAAAAAGTGAGGGTTTTTGTTCTTCATATTGCATTCTGCATCCAGCTCTCTCTTATTTCTCTCTATGGACAGTCAGGAACCTGAAGATCATGCTGCAGAGATCTGGCTCATCAGCCCTCATACACTCAAAGTGCAAACTCACACTTAATAAAGCACTTCACACAGTGAGCAGGCTGCAAGGGCTGAGGTTGATAGACTTCATGACCTCTCATTTTACATGCCCGTGCCCAAGCCTGAGCTCAGCCAATGAGTCACTTACAGGGAGGCAAGGAGATGGGAAGACTGATGGTTGAGCTATGGCTCTGCATCTCAGCGACTGCAGCAGATGGCGAGAGGCTTTAGTTTGGGAGTTGGCGGATGTGTTGACGTGCCAGTCCACATCAGTACAGACACGTCGAGGATCTCAGGAGATGGAGAAGTAACAACATGTGCACTGAAGGGAAGCACATGGTTAGCATATTGGAAGAGTTTGAAAAAAAAAAGTTGTTAATTTCCATCAGAAGATGGTGATCTTGTCCTGCGAGCACTCTAATATTGGAAAGCTTAAATGATGCATATGTGATGATGCTGATGGAAATGGGACACATGACATTCGCTTTTAACACCCCATAAATGGACATAAACTAGCAACACAATAAACCTAACCTGAATTTCAAATGGAAAATAATATGCAAAAATTATAATAATTAATTTAAAAAAGTAGAATAATGCTTCTGCCAAGTCAAATGATTGTGAATTTATTAAAGAAATCAAAAACAACATGAAGCTGAAAAACAAGTGCAGATTGTGGTATAAAGTTTGCAGTGGGAACCTCTCTTCATAAACATGGCATTAAGTATCTGTCTTAGCCTGGTGTTTTGTCTGTGAGTGATCACAGGCTGTGACAGAAGTACTGTACTAGACCAAAATGGGATGGTCTTAATGATATCACACTGTGGCTTGCATTCTGATTGGGGAATCCATCTAAGCCTCGACCCTCTATGCTGTTAGCCCCTCCCCTTAGCCCCTCTCCCTCTGCAGTGGACGTGCGTGGCTTTCTGAGCGTGCTTGCTCGCAGCAGCAGGTGGAGATGACATCATCTGCACTGCAGCAGACTGCAGCACTGGGTCTGAACAAAGACATGTCAAAACTGCTACTACGTGCTGCTGCCATGCTGTCTGTCTCTCTTCCTTTTTCTGTTATTTTTGTTCTGCTCTCTCTCTCTCTCTCTCTCTCTCTCTCTCTCTCTACCTCTGTCTCTTTGTGCCATGTGAATTCTCTGACTCTGTCTCTCAATCTATGGCCTAAGTTAAAGCAGAAACCACATCTAGCTCTCTAACCTCCATTATGGTTGGATGTAGTAAACCTTTTTATGTATTTGCAAACCATGCTTTTTGCATGAACATCCCCCAGGCCTTGTTGAAAGCCTGATGATGGATGTCATTGTTTTACCCAAATAACGTCTGCCTCCATCCACCCACCCACCCAACCAGCAGTGCTCATTTTCCTGTCTGTAAGTAGAGCACAAAAGCACATACAGTCACAGACACAGGCTTGTCTGAACACCTGAGATGGTTAACGCCATGGCCTCAGCCCGTGCCCAGAATAGCAATCGCTTTCCATCACTGGATTGATTCAGAGCTTAACATAAGTGATTGCAATTTCCCAGTCAGGCACTCTGCTGTGGTGTTGAACAGTGGTGCCTTACATGACCTCAAAGTCACGTAAGTCGCTTCGCATATCATCGCCAGTTAACCAGGCATGCAGCTTGAATAATGAAACCAAGCTCACCAAGCAAAGTTTAATCTGTGTGCAAAGTTTCCAGTTAAATACGTGGCAAGTGCGTCATACTTAGTCTCTTTGGTGTTTTGCGTTCATCCTGCTATGCTCATTCACAGACATAATGATGGTACCGCTGCCACGAGCCACGCGCAGACATGCTCCTGTCGCCTAGTTACCGCTCAGCAGCAAGTTGCCACAGAAACGGGATCCTGGCAGGATGAGCAATGCTAATGCAGTCGGTACATGTTATGGGTTTTTAATCACGCACACTCCTGCCCTACACTGGACACTTGTGTTGCCCTTCTGAGCTGGCAGCTTTACCTGAAATCTGCCATTACTAATATAGTGGCACCTCTAACTGTGTGAACAGTGGCCAGTCTGGATCAATGCGCTGTTATCGTCTGAAGATGAGCAGGATTGCCTTTATACAGCGCACAGAATATGTTTAAGATTATTATACGTATGTCTACGTACATTTAACCCTCTGCCTTATGTGTCTTTTTGTATTTGGTTGCAGATGGTGTGGTAATGAAAAAATGTGTTAATGCTCACTAATATTCATTATAAATGTTTTATTCAGTTTGCTAATTGCAGAAATGGTGTCAACATGTTACAAAGACACAGTGGTGCAGCAGGTAGTGGTGGTGTCTCACAGCTCCAGGGAGTAAAGTTTAACTCTGAATTCTTTCCAGCATCCATATGGGTTTCTTCTAAAGTACTCTAGCTTCCTCAAACCCCCAAAAAACATTCATATTAGGATTGGGCCCTTAGAGGCAAGGATGCCTGTGTATAATGACTTGGCATGCACCGCGTGCTTCTGGGATTCATGCTGAAATTCAGCATGACCCTAAAATGGAGAAGTGGTGATGGAAAATGAATGAATGAATAAATTAATGTTCCAGAATCCTGATTACATGCAAATAGGTACTAAGTATAATCTATAATGCACAGCTGATAGCAAACATCAAAATGAACACCAAAAGCATACGCAAACCGAAACTGGTGACTGAATCATTGGAGAACTGGGCGGTAAGCCACCATGGTGTTTCACAGGTGCAGGATGAGCAAGAGCCTAGCTCAAGGAAACAGTTAGTTGTCCATTAGTGATAAGTGCAGGACATTGAAATGGTATTTCAGTCATCTCATTGAGTTTTTATGTTGCTGTGAACCTTTATTTTGCTGCACGGTTTCCGTAACAGTTTTATTGGATGGACAGTACGTACTTTGGCTTAATGTACTAGTATATATTAGCTGAAAACCACAGGTATTTAGTGCATAGTTTTAGTGGCTGGTTTTATTCTTGTGTGTCAAGTAATTGAAATGGTTATCCTGCTTTTAACCTTTGTGGTTTACTATAATGGCTGTGCTCTGTGGTCATCAGTTCCTGGTAAAATATTATTGTGTTGTCTTTCTCCATTCCAGTGAGTCCATTTACTAGAGTGATGAAGTGTTGAAGTTGAGAGGCTTTTTTTCTCCCTGTCAATGCAGTTGTTAAATGTGAACGTGGTTGTCTTGTAGATAACCAGTTCAGAATGTCCATCCTGGAACGGCTGGAGCAGATGGAGCGCAGAATGGCCGAGATGGCGGGCCAGCAGCAGCAGCAGCAAAGCAATGGAGCTGCTGGGGGAGGAGGAGCAGGGGGAGGTGGAAATGGAGGGAACAGCAGTAGCAGCCAGTCTCAGGTACTATCCTTGATAATTCATTTTACTTTAATTAATCAGGTACTTTCATAATAGAATCAGCTCTAAAATGCACATACCTTGTGTCCACAGTGTCTGTCAGGCCAGGGACAGGCGGGCAGCTCGTTTGAGAGCCGTGTGGTGGTCGTGTGTGAGAAGATGATGAACCGCGCATGCTGGGCCAAATCCAAACACCTGATCCACTCTAAAACCTTCCGGGGAATGACCCTGCTGCACCTTGCTGCTGGACAAGGCTACGCCACACTCATCAAAACTCTCATCAAGTGGCGGTGAGTCACATCCCACAGAACGAGATGGAGTGTGTCAGAAAGAGTGAAAGAAAGAGAAGTGTGTGTGTGACTGTCATATTTGTATTTGTATTTACTGTGTATTTACTCTCGCTTGTCACAGGTTTTCTAATTGAGTCATAGTTTTAGACTTTGGATGAAAATGTCTTAAAATTTCGTAAATATTTGGTCATATCATATCAACTTCATTTTCACTCCCTTTGCCTCCATGGTATATACTGTAATTGTATTTGCTGACATTGTCAGACTGTAACAGAACAAATAAAAACAATTATTTTCATTGTTCTTGTTGTTATAGTTGAGGAAATTTTCCAAGAAAGTTTCAAGAAAAAAAAAAACTACTTCTTGGCAGACCTGTTGGTCCTCTTTATTCATAATCATGGAATAAAATATATACATTCCTTTATACATATTATACATGCACAGACATGAGGAATGATTAAACAACAGGACAGCAAAGTAGTGCAGTGTGAAGTGTTGCTG
Organism: Pangasius djambal; assembly: GCA_022985145.1. NCBI lineage: Eukaryota > Metazoa > Chordata > Actinopteri > Siluriformes > Pangasiidae > Pangasius > Pangasius djambal. Next base: position 7,414,474 of record CM040990.1, on the reverse strand, counting down.
CCTCACAGCACCCTGTTTCAATCCTGAGCTCAGATTACTATCTGCGTGGAGTTCCGTATGTTCTCACATAAAAAACACGCCAGTATGTGGGTTAGACACGCTAAATTGTCTCTATTGTGAGTGGGTGTGTGAATGGTGCCCATCGATGGACTGGCATCCCATCCAAGGTGATCCTTGAAGTGTTCCCGGAATAGGATCCACCATGAACATGACCAAGATAATGCACTTAATGAAGAAAAGAATTAATGGTTACATGTAATCATTGCTCCTGTGTAACAGGATACCATGATTTATTGACCTCCTTTCAACATTTTAAATAAACTGAATTTTTTTGTCTAGCACGAAGCATGCAGACAGCATTGATCTGGAGCTTGAGGTGGACCCACTTAACGTTGACCACTTCTCTTGTACACCTTTGGTAAAAATTTCCGTATGGTTCTTAAAACAAGTACTGAATTATAATATCATGGATAACATGTAACAGTCATATGATCTCCTTGTTGAATATATCATTCACCGCTCCTCTTCCTTTGTAGATGTGGGCCTGTGCTCTGGGTCACTTGGAAGCAGCCGTGGTTCTGTACAAATGGGACCGCAGAGCTCTGACCATCCCAGACTCTCTGGGCCGCCTGCCACTGTCGATTGCTCGCTCTCGAGGCCACACCAAACTGGCTGAGTGTCTGGAGCAGCTCCAGAGAGAGGAGCAGCAGCAGCCTCCCTCCACCCACATGGCCTTCTCTCCTAACCCTGATGCTCCCTCCTCCGACAGCTGGATGGTCAGCTGGACCAGCGATGGCATGGTGACCCCCAGCAGCCACAAGAGCGGTGCAGCCATCACTGCTACCACCAACCCTTCCAGCAACATCACTCCTGGTGAGAGTAGAAAAAGACACACAGATAGAGAAAGTAGGAAAAGCTTAAGAGGGTTAGACAGGAGCCATTCAAGGAAGGTCCTAACAGCAGAACAGTGGCTAGTGTATTAGTGCACCACTTTGGTGAGCGGTACTTGTGGCACAATCTAATTTTAAGAGCCCATTTCCTGGGATTAGCTCTAATAGCACCACAGAGATCAGAGAGCAAATTTAATTGAAAGATGATCCACTCCTGACAGAGTCCACTTCTTTTTTTTACCTCTGCTTTCCTCTCATGTCTAGACTTGAGACGCCCCAGATCCGAGCCCTCCAGCTACTACAGCAGCGAGTGCCAGCGGGATCTCCCTGCAGCTAAGAAACACAAACCGAACCCAGAAGTGGCTCAGACGCGGCCAAATAAGGCCGTCTCGGTTCCCTTGAGTCTGGAGCTCCAGCAGCTCCACAAGCTCTCCACCAGCCCAAACACACTCCCTGCAGAAACACCCAGTACTGAGAAAAACACAGCTGCTGAAGGCACCAAAACCGGTGGGATCTCACAGACCAAGTTGAGCTCATTTCGCACAGGGGGACATAAGTGGAGCTCCAGGGAGGTGTACAGAAAAGTATCAGGAGGAGGTGGAGGAAGTAGCATGGGAAAGGAGAAGCTGGCGAACAGGCTGCGTCAGCGAGGAGAGAACCTTAGCATGATGACCATGACGGACAGAGAAATGGTGGACTCCGAGCTGCTCACCTATAAGGAGGACTTGGAGAACCAGGACTGTCTTTCACACATGGAAGACCTGCAGGTGAGCAAAGATTTGTGGTCACTCTTCTGTCTTGTCTGGTTCACAACTCCAGAGATCTATATGATTTTATCCAAATAAAGCCTCACGCTAAGAAAACTAAGTCAATAGGTTGGCCATCTGTCGTATTAATGTACATAAGGTGGCATTAGAGAGCAGTCAGTCTGGCCCTGCACACTGCCTCAGACCTGTATCACCACATAATAAACTCCAGCGATTGATCTGCCCTCAGGGCCAAGAGCTCCTCCAATTCCATTCATCTCTGTCACTCGGAGCCGGAGAAAGGAGGAGGGAATAAGGGCAGTTGCATAGAGCAAACACAGTGGTGGCACTAGAGTTAGATTGATTTGTGAGTGTGTGGCAAGTTTGTGTATGTGTGAGTGTGTGTTATTTTTCAAAGGTTATTAATTCCTGAAAGCAACAGTGACAATGACACATTTTTTTATGTGCGAATATGTGTTATTTTGTTATTTTACAAAGGTTATTCAGTACTGAAAGCAGCAACAACAATGACACGTAAAGGGATCTGTACTAATTAAACAGTGTGTTAGGATCGCATGGTGTTACACTCTTAGAAAAAAGCTTCATCAATGATTGATTGGATAGTTAAAACCCTGTAGAACCCCTATAGCTATCTACAAGCATTCTACTCTACTCCTGCTTATAGGGAAACACTGCTGTAGATTTCTACACAGATAAACCAAGGAACCCCATACGGGTTCTAGATATTTCAATATCCAGATTTCAATATTCAGTATATTTGTTTATTGTTACAATAAACAAATTAAGCAAATAATGTGTCATATGTTTACAATATTTGTTTATTGTAACAAAATAGTAGCAAATAATGTGTCATTTTCAGTTTCATACATGGATATTTTAAATTACTAAAACCAGACTTTAATACTTAAAGCTATTTTAGATAAATGTCATTCATGATATTGCCATAAAATAGCAATCTGGCTACTTTCTTCATTTCAGACTTCTGTTTGCAATTCTGTTTGCAGTCCAGTCCCCCACCTGAAACAGCTGCTCAGCTCAGCTGTTTTTTTTCCCCCTAAAAGGCAACTCATGAGGCATAGGTTGTTTAAAAAGAGAGGGTGGGGTAGGTTCAAGGAATGGAAAATTTCAATTCACCTCACAGCCAGCAGAGGGCTTGAAAATGACAAATTACTTCTTTATATAATAACATTAAACATAAAAAATAAAAGTTCATTAAAGTTGTTTCAGACTCTTGGATCCTACAGTTCATTTCTATATTTGCTGCTGCCAGGCAAACATGATGACCTTGGCGGAGCACATAATCGAGGCAACGCCAGAGCGCATTAAGAGGGAGAACTTCTCAGCTGTGGAGTCTGTTCCTCTGGACAGCAGCGGCCTGAGCAGCACCATGAGCTGGCTGGCTACTTACCTGGGAGACGTGGAGCAGCTGCCCAGCATCATCCATCTGAGGTGAGAAGCCTCTGGGGAGAAAACTCTTTCAGAATAGGTTTTAGCACAATGAATGAATCTGAATGTTAATGGGCCTGTATTATTTTTATACTGCCACAGACAAAATGAACAGAGTGGTTGAATCACATAAAGGTCAATGTCACAATTTTATTTTATGTTTCAAATTGCTTTTTGTATTTATATACCCAGAGATATGGTTCTGTTGTTTATATGTAGCCAGATTATACATTTTCTACTCTGCCTAGGAGGCACTTAATTTACCAACGCAATGCATAATTTACCCACTCCAACCTGGAAAACTATTTTATTCATTTAAGCCCCCAACACACACACACACACACACACACACACACACATACATACAGGGCATGGTGGCTTAGTGGCTTAGCGCCCCGCACCTCCAGGGTTGGGGGTTTGATTGCCCTGCGTGCGTGGAGTTTGCATGTTCTCCCCATGCTTCTGAGGTTTCCTTCAGGTACTCCGGTATCCTCCCCCAATCCAAAGTTATGCGTTGTAGGCTGATTGGCATCTCTAAATTGTCTGTAGTGAGTGAACGGGTTTGTGAATGTGTGCATGATTGTGCCCTGTGATGGGTTGGTACCCTGTCCAGGGTGTCCCCCGCCTTGTGCCCTGAGTCCCCTGGGATAGGCTCCAGGCTCCCAGCGACCCTGTGTAGGATAAGTGGTACAGTTGTACATTATCAAACTCATTGCACAACATTTCCAGGACCATCAGGACCTATTTGGGGTTTCCCATGAAATTGTTTCCTAGCCAAGTACTAACAGTAAAGCTGACACCTCATGATCCATCGTGTAAAGTCCATCAAGAGCTCCAGCTGTGTCACTCTCATCCTCTGTCATTCTCGGCAACCCAAGTGACCCACATTTTAACTTATTTAAATACTCTTCTGCTGCTATAATGTTTTTTTGTCTTATATTCTCTATTGTCTTTTGTCTGCTGCTGTAACACTGGAAATTTCCAACCTGGGCTTTAAAAAAGTGTTATCTTATCTGAACTATGGTCTGTTTGGCCAGAATAGGGCTATTAACAACACCAGACTGTTGGATGCGGTGCAGTGTCGTCCATAACAGTGACAAAGGTGGTAAGGTATACAGCCTTAGATTTAGCCAGTTGATTGGGAACACATCCTGGCTCAGATCGCCTGTCTCTGTACTGTTCATGAACCACAATGAACTGTGAGTTGGCTATCTGGTTTTCCAAATGATCTGAACCACCTCTCTCGAGGATTCACTAACCTCCAGACAGACTTGCTGTGAGACACTGCATCTGTTGTCTGATTGCAGCGGCCTGGTAGGTAGGAAGCTGCCCAGAACAGAAGGTGTGCATCTTCCCATTTCAAGGAGGTCGATGTTAAACACCACTGTAGTCTTGTCAGTCTGAACTTTAAATACATGTGACCCCTTTTGGAGTTCCTAAAAATATTACAGCCCTAGCCCATCCATGAGGATGTTGATATGCTTTGATATACAATGTTGATACTGAACCTTGTCCTTCTTTCTATCTTTCTATCGCTTCCTTCTGTATTTTTCCATATGCCAGCCACCTCACCCACCAGTCTTACTGGGAGGTATCTGTCATTAATACTTACATTTTCTCAGGGAGAATTGCTAAGGACATGCCCTGAAGGAGAAAACAGCACCTCAGGGGGCACGCACATATTTCTGTCACCACTACTCTGTCTGTTTTGTCACTTGCTACTGTGACTGTCAGCATAGCAGCCAATCATCTACATGAGGAAGTGCACACAGACACTGTTGTTGCAGTGGCTCTAGGTCAACTTGCACACTGAGAGCCAGCCCAAAGTTCAAACTCAATTTGAATTGATATGTCACTCCACTTATGTGGAGCATCCATGAAAGCATGTAACAGCTCCTTTATGAAACTGGTGCACTCTGGAATAATCCAGAATTATCAAGTATTGGATCCACTAGATGTGGTGGCAGATCAAGTTTTGTGTATGCCATGGGGGCCTTGATGCCGGCTGCTGTACCACGTTCTGGAGTTACACTCTGACTTTCATAATGCTCCACTGGTGGGCTGTCAGCACTTTTCACGAAGATGAGCCTCAAACTTACAGAAAGAGATGCAGCCATAAGTAAATTCTAATTCAATTTAAATTTAAATTCAAATTCAAATTAAAATTTTATTGGTCACACACAACCATACACACTACGACATGCAGTGAAATGCTTTTTACGGCTGCCTGGCATCATAAAAAAAACAGAATTTACATAAAACCTATTTTGCTTGCATAGAAATAGAAAAAGAAAAATATAAAAAATATAAAATAAAGGATATAAAAGGATATAAAAGATGCAACATCAAGCCGAGGTAGTAGCAGTCAAAAAGCCAACATATATAATAAATATTTATAAATACAGGATAATATGGGTATATTAACAGGAATGTAGGGGGTGTGAGTATTGTGCAAACACATCCAAGGTATAGTCTAGGTGTTGTCCTAGTTGAGGGCCCGAATGGCCTGTAGGAAGAAGCTCCTCCTCATTCTCTCTGTGTTGGCCTTCAAGGAGTAGAAGCACCTCCCCGACTGCAACAGAGAGCAGAGTCCATTGTTTGGATGGCTGAGGTCTTTCACTATCTTCCAGGCCTTGGTCCAGCACCAATTGCTATAGATAGACTGCAGGTCAGGGATCTCAGTGCGGATGGTGCGCTCAGCTGATCACATCATCCTCTGGAGAGCTTGTCTGACCTGCTTGGTTCTGTTCCCAAACCAGACTGTGATGCTTCCCATCAGGATGCTTTCGATGGTGCAGGTGTGCCTTAGCACCTTAGAGTTCAATTTAAAGTCTCTTAAGTGTCTAAGTTGGTAAAGATGCTGGCTGGTCTTCTTCACTAGCATATTAATGTAAAAGGCCAAGACAGGTGGTGATGTGTGATGTGGACACAAAGGTACTGGAAACTGTCCACTCTCTCCACTGGGGCACCATTGATCTTAAGGGGGTGGTAGCTCCTCTCCTGCTTCATGCTGAAGCCCACTATCAACTCCTTTGTCTTGCTGACGTTCAGGAGGAGGTTGTTCTTCTGGCACCAGTTCTCCAGGCTTTTAATCTCTTCATCTCATTTTCAGAGATCAGGTCCACCATAACGGTGTCGTCAGCAAACATAACAATGGTGGTATAATTGGTAGTGGTGACACAGTCATAAGTTTACAATGAGTACAGCAGAAGGCTCAGGACAGAACCCTGGGGGGCACCAGTGCTGATGGTGAGGGAGGTTGAGACATGTCTGCCCACCCATACTGCTTGTGGTCTGTTTGTCAGAAAGTTGGAGATCCACTGACACAGGGACAGGCCAAGTCCCAGGTCCTCCAACTTGGTGGTGAGATTGGAGGGAGTTATAGTGTTAAATGCTAAACTGTAGTCAGCAAAGAGCATTTTAACATAATTTCCCTTCCTGGTGTCCAGATGCTCAGGGTGTAGGAAGTGTGTGATGGCCTCATGTGTGATGTCCCTCATGCTGGGACAGTATGCGAACTGTAATGGGTCCAGGGTGTCAGGTAGTGAAAAGGAAACGAAGTCTCCGACCATCCGTTAAAACCACTTCATCACAACTGAGGTCAGGGCTTCTGGGAGATAATCATTGAGGCAGACGGGCTGGGGTTTCTTTGGGACAGAAATGATAATGGACGGTTTAAAGCATGTGGGAGTTACTGACTGTGGGAGAGGATGAATATGTCCGTGAACACTGGTGCTAGTTGGTCAGTGCAGGCTCTAAGGACCTGACATCAGATGCCCTCTGACAAACTCTGCATGCATGCTGCCATGAGCACTGTTAGTGCTATTAGCACTGTTATCTGCAGCCTACATAAAGGTGTCTCTGTCTCTACATTCAAAGCAACTGTACTAAGCTCCAAAAGGAAAGGCGAGCTCCTCTGTGGCCTAATCAAAGGACGAACAGCAGCCGACTGAGCTCTGCACTTCACTCTGTCGGCTGCAGTTTGTCCTTTGATTAGGCCACAGAGGAGCTCACCTTTCCTTTTCCTAGCAGGCCCTACGGTGACATTGGCTGTCCGCTTCACTCCATGCTGCACGGCTGCAGTGTCAGGGGAAGTTGATGAACACATTGCAGTTCATTCCTAGCCTTCCCTCTTCTCAGCTGACATTATGTTGAACTTAGGGCAAGGTCATGTAAGTGCTTGTTGAAGATGATCTGGTACCAGCCAATCTGGGCATTACATTGCATTCAACATGTTGAATAAGGTATAATGTTATGATATTAATTACTCTGAGTACTGAGTACACACCAACATACTGCTGTATACACTTTCTCCTTAATGGTGCAAATTTGACCAAATCCATGCAATCTTTTGCATGAATTTTTGAGAAATTCTCTGTGTCTGTATTCTGCTTCATCTGCTTCGTCTGCAAGATGGGCATGGGAAAGAGGGGCATTTTTATATTTCACTATGCATGAGGTCACAGCAACAAGATGAAGACTTTGCTATCAGTACTCGACGAGGAAATGAGCACACAGGAAACCTCCATTTGTTCTGGAAGGAAACTGCCCTGGTGGACCAGAAAGGAGTAGAATTCAATTTGAGATTCAACCACAGAAAAGGAGTGACTCCAATAAGTGCTTGCTGGAAATAACCACCTTAATATCACTTTCATGATAGATGTTGTAATTTGTGGTACATAATCACATGCATTAATTTAGAGCACTTTTCCTATGTCAAGCAACAAATGATGTTTAGGTAAAAGTTTAGAAAATGTGTGTTGCAATAGATTTAAACTGTAAAACATTTGAATGTAGAGCATTTGCCTTTAAGTGTGTAAATATTATGAATATTTTAATAGTATTTCAACAGTGAAATGTGTTCTGGCAGCCCTAGTATATAGAATTGTCTGTTTAGACCTTGATTCATCATTGCTTATCTGTGTGTGTGTGTGTGTGTGTGTGTGTGTGTGTGTGTGTGTGTGTGTGTGTGTGTGTGTGTGAAGGTCTCTATATAGTGAACCCCTTACCCCCAACCCGGGTCTGAGTCCAGACGGTTCCCCTCAGTGTGACAGTCCATTTGAGAAAGGTGCTCTGCCCTCCCCGGCCAACTGGACCGAGTTCCTGAATGCTTCCAACAGCAAGATGGAGCGAGAACTGTCACAGCTCACCCTTACTGACCTGGAGCAGAGGGAGCTATACGAGGCCGCTCGACTGGTACAGAGCGCCTTCCGAAAGTACAAGGTACATGTCCATTTGTGTAACATATCAGTGCTGGGGATTGATAGGTGAGATTTTGACAGGCAGTCCTGTATCATCTTCCTTTTATCCTATATGTCCTTTGGTCTTTAGTTAGTCATTTTCTGAACAAATCCACACAAGTTCATGTCCTTGTGACTTCAGCATGGAAAGGTGGCAAAACCAGCGCATGGCCTGGCTTATAGGAGCATATGCATTGCAATCTCTTTGTCTTTTTCACTCTGTATCTCCATGTCCATGAAATGTGCTGCCTCCCATGGCTGCCTGTAATGAGTTTCCATTGCACACATGGGCTCCTGGCACAAACACACACATGCTGCTCAGCCAGTTCTGGCAGCTGAAACAGAGCAGGGGGGTTGTGGTTAAGTCGACCCTCACCCCATGCCTACTGCACCTGCTTCCCTCCTGCTCTCTCTCTCTCTCTCTCTCTCTCTCTCTCTCTCTCTCTTTGTCTCCCTTTTCTCTCTTTCTCCCTCTCTCTCTCTCCCTGTCTCTCAGTTGGTGGTACAGTGCCTGTCTCTGCCTGCAGGCATTGGACCAGTCTCAGCTCTAATCTCCTGCTCTGCTCTCCTGCAGGAACGCCCACTGCGCGAGCAGCAGGAAGTAGCAGCTGCTGTCATTCAGCGCTGTTACAGAAAATACAAACAGGTAAGTTGACCCTGACTGACATTTTTTCAGACTGTGTCACTGCTAAAAACATGCAAACCTACAGGAAAACCTGTACAAATCAGTGTTATTAGCCATGTAGAGTCATTTCTTCCTTTCAAGAGTACTTGCCACCTTCATCCTTCTCACATCCTAAACCATCATCTCGAATACGCTCAAGTCCATCTATATCTAATCTCAGGCCAATTTTCTGTTCTTTTCCAAGCTAACATGGATAGCATTGAAGGTAACTCCTCCATTCAGAAGAACATTAGACACCAGCACACATTTTCCTCTGTAAATATTCTGTGAGAAAAAATTTGCCCTGTCCTCCACCCTGACTGTATAATCCCTCTGCTCTGTGGCAGTATGCACTTTATAAGAAGATGACGCAGGCTGCCATCCTTATCCAGAGTAAGTTCCGGAGTTACCACGAGCAGAAAAAGTTCCAGCAGAGTCGACGGGCAGCCGTGCTGATCCAGCAATACTACCGCAGCTACAGAGAGTTCCGTCAGCTTCGGCCTCACAGACGCACCACCACCTCGGCTCTGGTGCAGCACAAGCTCAGGTAGCCACTTGTATTTTAGCCTTAGGGCCCTGATACACTAAGCTGAGGTTGAAGAACAGCACCAACCTTTTCTGAGAAAGTCTTTCTTTAAAAAAAAGTGAAAATATGTGATTAAGATGTTCCCCAAACAACCTAGCCCAGTTACAATTTTCAGGCCACTGTAAATTTGTTTAAATGGCCTGCTCAGAGTTTAAACCATTTGCTTGACCATTTTGTTTGGAAAAAAATTAGCTAATTACAGCAGGTGGGCAGAAGTTGAGCAAGAGTGTTCTCTTTCAAGACTGTCCCTTGCTTGCTTTGGCTTATTTGCTTGCACCAATTCTCTACACTCTCTTTTTCAGTTCAGCTCACAAATTTTGGCACTTACAAGCACTGACAAGTGCTGACTGACTCCAACAAAGCCAAAAGTCAACAGTCAGCTTGGTTTGTCAGAACCGTTAGACACAATAGATAACAATTATGTATAAAGTGTGATCTATTGTTTGCTTAGCACAGTTTCTCATCTTTGGTCCTGGAGTACCCACTGTCCTGCACATTTTAGTGTTTTCCCTGCTCTAACACACCCACTTCAACTCAGGAAGGGATGTTAATCAGCTAGTTAGTTGAAAACACTAAAGCACTAGTGGAAAACACTAAAATCTTCAGGACAAGGGTTACTCCAGGACCAGGGTTGGGAAACTAGGCACAGATGCAGTATAATATTCAGTTGCTTTCTGATTCATGTGATTCTGATTTGTAATTTTTTTGAAGGGTTACCTTACTTGTTGTGCTAATTGTTACTGTTTGTTGTTTCAGAAGTAGTTTGCTCACTAAGAGACAGGAGCAGGCTGCCCGCAAGATCATGCGATACCTCCGCCGCTGCCGCCACAGGTAATCTTCCACTGCCATGCTGTCCCCTGGTGGCAGCATCCTGGGGCGGGGGGTGAGGGGGGCGGAGGGTGAGGAAATATGCTAAAAAAATCACTGTGCAGTCTGTACAGTTATCTAGATAAGCATGACACGCTCGTGCATTTTGGGTTGATGCCAGACAGTAGTAGAAGCAGTGCTGGCACAAATTTGCAATTTAAGACACGTTCTACCATCAACCAATATTGACCTATAAACAAGGTTGCTTTAAAATACTTCTGTGACAGTTCTACTGAAAATAAATTTCATCTTATAAAACCTTATCTACCTTTTTACCTCCTCCTGTAGTCAAACTCCTGTATTTTATCCCTGTGAGTGTAGCTAATAGCTAGTTTTTCACCATAGTAGCTGGTAGCAATAAAATGTGATTAAACAATCCTAGGAGACATGTTTATTTGACATTTGTTGCCTTTTTTATGAACATCAGTATAGCAATTACTATGAAAAACAATGTTATTTGACAAATACAGTACTGTGTAAAAGTCTGTCAAAAGCATTTTATATTTCCAAACATTACTTTTCCAACAAAAGAAATTAACTGTTACAAAAAGTGTTTGTATATCAGTAAAGAAAGCAACATATTACATAACAGACCACTTTTCAGACAAAAAACTTAATGAAGGCTATTGGGTTTTGCATGCAAAAAACATAAGTAAGTGCGACAGTCCAAGTCTCCAGAAGAACTGTGGCAGATTCCCCAAGATGCTCAGTAAACCATACCAGCCAATTTTCTCATAAAACTGCACAAAGTGAGTCTAAATTTTTTTTTTAAAGCAAAGGGTTGTCGCACCAAATATTGACTTTATTTAGTTTATTACTTTGTTTACTGCTATTCATAGTATTTTTTATGTAGAAATGTTTAATTTCAATATTTCTAAGGCATCTTTACAGTTTTTTAAACACTTTTACAGCATTTCCTTGCATGTGCCCAAGACTTTTGCACAGTACTGTATAGATGCACTTTATGTGTGTTATATTAACCATCCATAAATAAGCATTTGGAACTTTCATAAAATATTTTGGCTATGAATCTGCATTGCATATCTCACACACAAATTGGTAGAATGATCCACACTGTTCACCAGCAAAGGTGTAGCTGACTAGCCACATGAATCACAGACAGAACAGGACAAGCGCTACCACTAGTGACATAACAGTGAGTTACAGTCATCTATCACTTTACAAGTGGAGGGACATATTGAAACAAGGGACAGTCATATTTAACAGGAGCTATAGATGGTGTCAAGTTGTTGAAACAAGGGTGGACACAACAACAACCCCCCCTTCTTCTCCTCCATTTCGTTTCTTCCCTTCCATTTGGTTTCTTCCCTTTCCCTCTACTTCATACTACATTACATAATATGTGCTAATAGCTGTGTGGTGTTGTTTTGCTGTTAATGCGAAGCCCCTTGATGGACCATAGACTGTTCAAGCGGGTGAGTGCAGCCTCAGCAACCCAGTCCGTCCCCCCCTCCCATACTCTTTCACTCTCTCTCTTTATGATTCTCTCAACTGCTTTTTTCTTTCTCTCTCACAACTGATGTCATCCTGTTGTTCATCTAAATATATCTCACTCTGGCATTCTTTTCTCTAGTCTCCCTTTTCCTCTGTACCTCTTCTGTTCATCACTGTTGCTTGATGCCTGCTTGCATGACAGCTGCCGACTGGAAGCACAGATGGACCGTGAGGCTTAGAATAAGAACACCTAACCACTGTGACACCACCACACTAAATAAGCATCCACTTATTTCCCCTTCAGAAATGTGACTGCCTTCTTCTCTGTGTTGTTATGATGAAAGGATGTATGAAGAATGAGCGATGAAGAGTGTACGAAGTTACCTGTGTTGCATGATGGGATGATTATGGGCCTTGCTTTCTGACAGGCATGCTGAGAGTGGTGTGTCATTACCAAGGGGCATGAAGTCTTCCTCTGTGATAAGCTGGCTGCCTGGCTAGCATACATATTTTTGCTAATGAACAACTCATTACTCAGAAGGTGTTATTACAGTATGTGCCGGTGGGAACTCTCTCTCGTGATCGATATATTGTGAAAGATCATCCCACTATTAACAAGATCAGCAGAACTGCTCTGTGCCGAGCCCAGAGTGTTGGAGTAAATTATGCAGTTTATTTGTGAGACCCGAGGGGAATTGGCTAAACACTTCAGTCTGAGCAGATAGCTTTATGTGTGAATGATGGCTGGAAAGGAGGACTTTCACTTTGAATCTGTGAATCAAATGAAATGTGCAGACTATTTTAAGTTTGTCCCATATATCAAGTTCAAGATGAAATTTGCAAGGTGAAGCTTGAGAAAATGGGACAAGCTCCCAAAGATTGCCTGAACTGAACATGACACTTCATTATTATTATTATTATTATTATTATTATTATTATTAAAATAGCTGTTTACTGTATATCAGTTCCCCAATTTTAGACTTCCAGGCTTGTGGATTTTACGTTCCACAATCCAGTATGAGTGCTGTGTCTGACCTGTCTCACTGACACGTCTCCTCTCATATCAGTATGTTGCTCTTTCAATTCTCTCTTGTCAATGTTAACCTGGTGTCTGTTGTGTTTTTTTTGTTTTTTTTTTTACAGAGTGAGAGAATTGAAAAAGGCCAGGGAACATGAGACTATCCAGAAGAGCCCACTCACAATGTGACATCCCTCTCCAGACTTCTTTTCCTGTTTTTTTTTCTGTTTCAACCAGACCTTTTACAAGAGGGAAAAAAAGAATTCAAGTGGGAAGCGTACAGCTCTATACAGAACTACACAGAACTACAGACTTCTGCTATTATACAACACCACTTTTTCATATCTCTTTCTTCCTTCTATCTTTCTTTTGTAAGAGAAAGCTGACTTTAAGAGTGGATTGAAAAAAAACAAACTCAAAGTGAGGATGTGATTGGAAGAACATTTGCTTCATGGCATTTTTTGCACTTTTCATGGATTTGGTTTGTTATTTTGAATCGCATTGAAAAGAAAAGTAAAGGATTTTGGAACAGTTTGGAGAAGATGAAGAATGGGTGGAAAGACTGGAAAAAAATGGAATTGATGGAGAAACCTAGCAGGACCTGGCTCAAATCGTAGTACATTGTTTAAACAAATTTAATGCTTATATTACAAGGCATATGAAAAAATGTCCAAAAAATCCATTTACATCCAGTACATAAGAAAAGAAATGTCTCTTAATTATAAGGTTGCAGCCTATTATATTAGTGACAAGACAGGACAGTCTATGAATGTGGAGGTGAGGCTAAAAAAAGGATATCTAACATTTCAGTTAGTGTTATTCATCCTTTTAAATTCCATAGTAACCTATGCTTGAATTGGACCAGTGCAAAATCAGTGCAAACATAAAACTACCATGTCTCTGGGGAAAAAAACAACAAAACATTATGCCTGTGTCCATCAATTTATTTTAACCCCCAGTGAATGTAATGAAAATTATGATGTTCCTATTGGGCAATTTGCTATGGACCTTTTCATTATGTAAATGTTTTTGGAGAACAAAATTGCCTCATTTTGGCTAGTAGTAGTCATTGATGATGCTCTTATTCTATTCAAATGACCTTCATTGGCTCTTTAGGCCTTTAAAGGGAAGTTCACAGACATTGCCTTGATATCTTAGAGATTCTCTGAAGGGTCCCTAAGCTAGCCCTCTCAACAGGGGTTGGAAAAATCCATATTTTTGACGACTGAGCGGTTTCTGTACATAAAGAAGGTCAATGGAACAGTATGTGAAGTAAAAACATTTATCTGAACAGGACTGTATTTTAGAAATATATTATTTTATTCATTATAAGGGGTCAAAACAGGAAGCCGAAATCTGAATATTTGTATAGTTTTGTTTGAATGCCTAATAAGTATTGTTTGTACATATTGTAAATACTCTGGGATAAGATGAGCTACGTGCATGAAATTCAAAGGTACAGAAAAAAAGATGATTTAAACAAACAGCATTAGTGGCTATGCTCTGTAAAACTTTCACTATAAGAATATTTTATTTTACTTTGAATGTTCTTGAGAAGAACATTTTGCTAAAGCATGACCTTACTGCAGATATGAAAAATACCATACTTTGAGGTAGAAGAAAACAACAAGCATTATCATTGGACAAAAACGGTTACGTTTACATCTATTTGTTTTGCGGGCTACCGAGAGTCTTTTTCTCCACTGGTGCCAATTAATGTGAATGCTAGCTGCTTAATGAGAAATAATACATTAATCCTCGCTGAGCAGAAGGCAAGGCAGTGAAATGGGAGAACATAAACTTTCATCAATTCATCCCCACTGACCAGTGAATACAAAGAAGTGCCACAGAGAGGAGAGGATTTCATAAGTAGCCTTTTAGTCTCCCACATTTCTATTGTTTCTCATATTGTAAATTCAAAACACAAAGAAGTTTTAAATCTTGTTTATGATTGTGACCATCTGTATACAAAGTGACCATGTTATATATTATAAGGCTGCTCATTTTTCAATTTAAAATGCAACACTGACAGAAAAAGCGGTCATGGATAAAGACTGGCAAGTCTTTCCTGCATGATGTGACTGGACATTTTGGTGCTAATAACAATGATTTAACGGGATAATGAGAAGAAACGCTTGGCCGATGTTGCGCTTTGGCACTGAATCAGCTGTTTGCACATTTAGGCAGTAAAGTAGCTTATGTCATGTTCTAGCGGCTTTGGAGGTGCATCACTTCCTGAGCGTGTAATTAGGGTCCAACCATAAACAGGCAGCACTTGAAATAAGCTGAAAATGAAAATAATGGCACACAAATGGATTTTTAAATAAGGTCATGAGTCTATTTACTTTTCCATTCATTTCAAATTTACTGTTTAAGTGGTGCCATAATGTGGTTTGTCTTCTACAGCTGTTTGTAAAATTTTTTTATTTATTATTATTATTATTATTATTATTATTATTATCATTTAATATGTGTATCTTTCAAAGTGTGAACTGTTCAGAGTGTTCATGTGGGAAGTGCCTATTCACAGCAAATTTCACCCAGCATGCAATGTAACAAACTGGACTAACTGACTATTTGGACAATGTATATGTGACTCTCCTTCATGCTGATTATTTGATGTATGTTAATATGTTTTCTTCCAATATGTTCTGTCAACATAGCAGAAAGCTCAGTTTGTATTTAAAGCCTGTTGGAACTGCCAGTCAGGATTGCACACCCAGTCCAGTGGCTGTTGCCTTGCATTCATTCATTCATTCATTCATTCTTTCATTATGAAAGCAGTTTAGGATATCTGCTATTGCACTGCTGGAGCCACATGAGAAGGTCTTATTATGCTTGCATGGGAAACATAGATAACCGGGTGACTAAAGCGCACCCAGAGCATGCTTATTTTTGTAGATTTGTTAGGCAGATAGATTTGAGGAAGAAATAATGTTCTATAAAGCAATGCTGGTTTAGTAGCTCATACAACATAACAGGAGGGTACAGGGGTATTGAAGGGGAAGGCAGACGCGAGACATTCACATTTACTGGAGTGGCACACACATTTCTCAAACAAGGTTCTAATAGTTTCCCATTGCGTTCAGTCACATCAACAAGTCAGCTGTTGATGTTCATATCTTCACACCACTTTTACGCATGCACATAACAGTGATGTGTCCTATATATACATGTATACATATATAAATATTAAACCGGGTCGGAACATGCGTTGTACTTGCAGGAGGTGGATAACCGCGACCTCTAGAGTGAATCTCCTAGCGTTAGTGACAAGTTAGCCTCACTTTTTTGTATTTTTACTCAGGGTGCCAAAACTGGGGAGGGGGAAGTGGAGCAGGTCACTGGAGAATCAGCTGCTGCTTACTGGGAAAATGAGCCAGAGCCGAGTCCTGATCAACTTACTGTGATTTTGATTATTCCATGCTGTTCATTTTTATCGAAACATACAAAGCTGATTTGTTTTGTGTACCATAGAAATAACCACTGTCCCCAAAAAGCCCCATCAAAACACAAAATGACAGTAGGAAGAAAGGCATCCCATGCCATACCCCAGGGTAATGGACATATAATTAGTGGTGTGTGAGCTACAGTCCTGTATGTGCTTACATTTCAGACTGAAACACTGCCATTGATAGATGAAGAGTATGAATTTAAAAAAAAAAAAAAGTACAAGGTAATAAATAATAAATAACAGTATTGACCTCATGTAATAGATTTCCCCTTTTATTTCACCTTAGAGCTATAGGGTGCTTGAGAGATGTTAGATGGACCATGGACTCACAGGGCATAAGATTCTCTTGAAATGCTTACTGATGATCATCACAGCCCAGACATGGTCTCATGTTCAGCTCACAGGCATCTAGCTTCGATTAGTGTTTTTCTTTACTCATTATTGAAACTACCTTTCCTTCTTTTCTGCACCCATCCTCAAAAAAAGGCACATCGAGGTAACCGAGCCGAAATTTGTCTCACAAAACTTTCCACTTGTGGACATAGAGCAATAAACATGTTTTATGAAGTTGAGACCTGCAGATCTTACGGAAAAAAAAAACAAAAAAAAAACAATTGGACACATGCAAACTTACACTTATGCAAATGCCGATAGGCTGGTGTGAGATTAGTGTTCAGTAGGCCTAGTTTATGGACAACAGTTATAGGACATCTTTTACAGACCTGCACGTTTTCATCACTCCCAAAACCCAGAAAAATAGCGGCCCTGCTTTTATTCTAGGCCACTGGGGCCTTGACACTTTGCATGTGTAACTAGTGTTAGAGCTCTTTTTCTCTCCTCTCTAGCTGTCTTTCCTTGCTATGTAGCCTTTGTCCTTCCCTTCCCCCAATTTGTTCAACCGTTCGTTTATTTTTAAAACTTTGTGTAATACAGACGTTTTTTCTTTCGTTTCTCCCTTCTCCTTCTGTAAGTTTTATTTTTGTAACTGCATGTTAAACCGTCACTGAAATGATGGATATGTAAAAAAAAAAAAAAAAAAAAAAAAAAAAAAAAAAAAAAAAAAAAAAAAAAAAAAAAAAAAAAAAAAAAAAAAAAAGAGAACTCAGCTGCTGAAGCCATGCAAAATGTTTTGAATTGCCCTTAAAATATGAAAGATGTTTTCTGAATGCTTTATATTCTTTCTGCTGTAAAATAATAAAAAGGGAGAAAATGAAAAGAGTGTGTTAGAATGAGTTTTCCTGGTAAACAACAAGTCCTATCACATCCTGCCTTAACTGATCGGTTGTTGGAGACTAGAGAGCAAAAAAGCTGCAGAAGTAGGCAGTCAGATGTGAAGTTCACAAAACAAAAGAATATTTTGTGAAATAAAATGCACTAGGTTTATTAGAAAATATCTCAGGCAGATACATTGGTCAATGTTTCTGAGGGAATGGGCATTTCTTCTGGAGTGGGTAAGACTGCTCATAATCCCTCTGGGAACAGGCAGGAGAGGGATTTAAACAGCCCCGCCCACTCCTATATTAGACACTGGGTAACCAATTAAAATTGAGCTCTGCCTCAAAGCGTGATATAGAAAACTTTTTGAGGAGAAGCATCATAGAGGCATCATTTACTCCTCTAAGTGTTTGGTAAAACTTGCATATAGTTTTGCAAACCGCAGAGCTTAACTGTGTCCCCTGGTGGACATTATTAATACTACAGAATTCTCTTTATTTATGAGAGCACATAACTGGGTTTTTTTCCCCCAATACTCTCAACTTTTAGACCACTTCTTGAGTGTAAATTACATTTTAATAATTATTGTTTTGTTTTGTTTTTAATATAAGAACTACTTGTAGTTTAAATAATCTTGCTCATTCCGCCCAATGTGATGGCCTGAGAAAATGGCCTGCATTTTAAACTCTTATGATACTGGCAATGTGGTGTGTGTTGATTTATTTTTATTTATTTATTTATTTATTTTTTGTCTTAGACACTGATACATCTCAGATTAACAGTCTTGATGCAATCACACTCAGGGTACAATCAGGGCTTCTCTACATCTTCAATGCTGCTGGGGACATGTCCGTCTCACTGTGACTACAGTTCACAGATAAGGGTTAAGATAATGTTTGTGTTGCTGTGCTATACCCCAGTGAATGAATGTGTATACAGTTACACACACACACGCACACATACACAGACCAGCAATAATTGTGTTTCTCGTTTTTGCATTTTGCTTTTTAAAGGTTCTGCTGCACCTGAGATGCAATGCAGCAGCCCTTCCCGGGCCTATGTTTCAGGGAGAGCTGTCAGATTGCCCTGTTATTACTTATCTACAACAGCGTGCCCAGTCCTGTTTCATTCCTTACTTAAACCACAGCACCAAATTGTTATTAGTTACTTGTAGCTACATCCATTGGCTGTTTTATCAGTTAAACTTGCACAACTACTGACTGTCACCCATCTATTGCTATGCAAATTCTTAGCCCTGTCCATCAATGGAAAAGAACCACCACTGACAAGATAATATTTGGGTGGTGGATTATTCATAGTCCGGCAGTAACATTGACATGGTTTCTTCCTTGTTTTTCCATCTTGTAGGCGTGCACTTAAATACTTAAGCCCATCTCTTCTCATGCATGTTAATCATTCTCTAGCCCTTTATCAGAGCTCAAGTGTTAATTAACAAGTCTATCCTCCTTTACTGACAGTACTCTCAAACAAAGGCTTTCTGTAGTTCTGAACAGATGAAAGAGAGATTCAACAGAATTGAGGTCAGAGCATAAAATTATACTGCACTTTAATAGTAGTCAGTTGAGAAGAGAGGATGAAAAATAGTATTTTTTAGAGCGGACAGGAAAAATCTGACATCTGAACTTTTCTCAGTTTGTTTTTCGTATATAGTAGATCAGACGGCCCAGAGTCGAGAAGTGGCTTTGACTGCTGTGCATGTTCCAACATTCACTGGATCTGAGGTTTATTCAGATCTCAGTTAAACCTCAGCTTTATGAAACCTCTCTGCAATGCTCATGCATGCTATACTGCTGATCAGAAATAGACCAGGAATAAACCAAATAGCCACAGAGGAAGCTTTTCTAAATGTAACAGTTTATTAGTGGTCAACATGTACTTATTACAGCATTCACTAAAAAGGGAAACGATCCAATGTCAGATATCAATGTCAAGCAACATTTTAAAAGGTTCACAGAACAACATAGAAATGCCGCTGTGCAAAAATATAAACGACCCCAATACACATGGTTAAGTATTTTCTCTTTTATCTCATTATGCTATGTCTCAATAAATAATCTGTGAACAATAGATATTTAAGAGCATGAATGTATTTTGTGGGTGTTTATCTGTACTGTATCTGTGTGTGTGTGTGTGTATGTGTGTGTGTGTGTGTGCGCACATTTATGTTGGTATCTGAAAACAAGCCCAGTCTCTCAGTCATGCATGTGATTTCCCATGCCAATATTAAACACAGTACTTCCAGAAGCAGTCAGCACCATTGCCCCTCTTTCTGTATGGCCTCTTAATACCAAGTATGTGACTGAGAGAGCTTAGATGGCCTGGTTTCTCCAGCAGAACCTGCAGGCGATGCATTTATAGACATATTTTTACAAATCCAGTCATGCAGTCAAATGCAAAGCTGATTGGAAAATGTTTGGAAAATACAGTCACATAAGTGAAACTGTTAATCTCACCTCTTTTAGAGCTTCTTTAGGGAGCAGCCCTGACACTCTGAGACCTTAGGGAAAAAAAGTTATATTTAATGTTGAAGATGGCAATGAAGTCAAATTAAAAGGTATGGTATACGAGGGAAAGAAAAAGCATTCATAATTAGCAGCCTTGCCATCTTTGGAGAGCAGCGGTGAGTAACTGAGGCCTGCCGTCCTCTGGAGAAGGCTACTCAAATCCAGGTCCTCGGGACCGACTGCTCCTGCCTCCTCAGCTGAGTCTAAAATAACAACATACAGAACCAACATTGCTACAGCCTACTAGTTTTCAACATTACTGTCTTCTGACCTTGTGCATCTGAGTACAGAACATAACTCAAGGCTGAAAAGCTAAGCAGTACTGTGTGCGTTATTAACTGGGCTGTATTGGAGTATTTCAAATTTTATGCATAAAAAAGAGTAATCTTTCAAATTTCTGCTTATACAGGATCATATTTGTAAAACTTGCACTCACCAGGTCCAGGATAAGACATGTCTGCTGTTTCTGAGACAGGATGTGCCAGCAGTGGGCCAACGGAAAGCAGGAGAAGAGTCCAGGACAGGAGCAAGTTACAGACCATCTCTACTGCACCGCTGTTTTTCTACAAAAACTGTGCTGTCTCACAGAGCTGAGTGAAGACGGTGGAAATGCAGCAAATAAGATGGACCTTGAGTTTATATAGACAACCCTTCTCAATAGCGTCATGTTGAACGTGTATATCACCGGTGTTTTATTAAGCCTTTTTGCATTTAGAATCAGACTCCAGTCAGTCAGACGGAGTACCTGCGTCAATGAACATGGCAGTAAAATCAGGATCGGTTTTGTGTCCTATGTGCCAGGCCTGGCACTGTTGATGGTTTATTTAATAGATGCATAAAATGGGGGACACAGGTGTCCAAATGTCCCTCTATCAACCCTTTCACTTAATCAAACAATGACCAGGCTGTCTATGGAGATGTTTATAATAGCTGTCAGTTGACTGCTGTAGACAAAAATACATTTTAAATTGTCTTTATCACACAGTATATTTTTATTAGAATATTTTCTCCACAAATAGATTGAATGATTTAATTTGTGGTTATGCTGGTGACGTGAATATTAGTTCTTATAAAAATCCTGACTGTCCAGGCTATTTCACATTTATTGTTGTAGTTATAGTATCAGATCTTTTGCTACCTGCTACTGTGTCATTAAATTTCCCCTTTTCTTATAATAAATGCATTTATACATATGTATACACTCAATAAAAGGAAGCAAACTAGTGTGCAGTAGAGAGTGTCATTGGGCTATCAATTCCTAGCAGACAGAGTAATGCAAAATGTAACATTTGCTACTGAAGGGATGAAGACTAAGCAGAGGCAAAGTGAGGACATATAAAATATATATATATATATTAATAATAATTTTAAAATACACATTACTTTTTCTCCAGAAATACTAAAATACCAAAATTCTTTACTTGAGAAAAAGTGCAGTTATTCATCTCTATAACTCCTCTGGTAAAAAAAAAAATGAAGTACAGCTTCATAATCTTCACTTAAATCAAACTACAAATGTATAAACTCTTGTTTTTACTTAAAGTATGAAAGTAAAAGTGCAAGAAAGAAAAAGATATCTGCCTCAAATAACTAACTAATGGTAAATTTTTGCTTCTTTCTCCAAGGAACAAAGAAACTTGACGGAATGAAACTAACAGCTTCATTCCTAATGTCTCAAATGTTAGCTAGCATGATAATAACCCTGAGGTGAATGCTAACAGCTAGCTGTCATCTTTACAAGCTGCACTGCTAAATACAAAGGGTATATAGCAACAGGGAGATTATAGTGATGGGCATTAGGTCTACTTCTCACTGTCAGATCCATTAAAGTTTAGATTTGTTAAGAATTGAAACTCTCTGATGCTAACCTTATTACTTTAAAATATATGATTATAGAGACCTGGAGTAATATTGTGGAGGAAGGTGTAGTGAGGAGCAAGCAGAGGCTAGTAGCTGGGGGGGAAAAAAACCCTTAAGGACTTCTCACCTGTGCTATTAATTCAGTAAAACTTATCTTCCACTGTGCAACTATTCCTTAAGGCGCTTCACATATATTTTTGTTCATTATATAATCTAGAAATAGCCTCAGTTTAGCTCATATGCTGAACACACTGATCACTGCATTCATATTCACCCGAACATACACTCAGGGAAAGTCTGAATATTTATTAACATTAATTAAAGTTCACATCTATCTTAGAAAAGTAAGATTTTTTTTTCATAACGTGTTATTTACTAACTCTTGTACTACCTACTCTGTGTTTGTTTATACCACCAAAATAACTGGTCAATCTGAGGACTAATGAAATTGTCTGAAAAATTAATTCTTCACTGCGCAAGATATGACTGTGTCATTTCCGGTGAAATTAGGCCTGTGATGGACCCTGTTTTGTTTTGTTTGTTTGTTTAAAATCATTGTCACTGATACGTACCTTGCAACAAATATACTGCTCATCCCACTGCACTCAGCTACATTATCACAGGCGCTGTAATGTAAATATAGTTATAGATACAGTATACGATAGTTATTTATTTAAAAGTGCGGCTATTCTGCCATCTAGTGGCAGAATTTAGTAGTATCCAGTAGCCACAGATTTAAACTTGCGTTCAGATTTTTCATGAAAATGTATTGCATATACATATATTAATCTTAAGCGTGTGTGTGTGTGTGTGTGTGTGTGTGTGTGTGTGTGTGTGTGTGTGTGTTTAAATCTAATTCTGTGTTTTTTCTTTGTTGGATTTGTAGATGACATAGCACATTAAATGTCGAAATAAAGATGTTTAATTCTCTGGTCAATGTATGTATTATTCTGGTAACTCTTGTAATTCATAGCTCCCATGTGTAGTGATCTGTAACTAATAGGACCACAAAATGTATACATGTATTATTATTATTATTATTATTATTATTATTATTATTATTATTATTATTATATCAGTATAGGTAAACGTTTCCAAACCATTGTGAGTTACTGAGAGGCTCCTGAGAGGTCCAGATTATTTAAAGGTTAACCAAACTTTAAGAGAACATTTGCCAAACCATTACTTTAAGGTTAATCAACATTTATGGGAACCTTAGGGGAACGTTCTCTGAACCATAATACACAACATGGAATAATCATTATGTTTTCTATAAAACCACATGGAAGCTAAAAATGATCTGTTCCCAGAACGTTTTATGAACTAAAGACAAACGTTTCCAGAACATTTCAGGTACCAAAAAACAAACGTTCCCAAAATGATCCAGGAACCAAAAACAAACAAACAAACAAACAAACGTTCCCAGAATTATTCAGGAACCAAGAAGAAGAAGAAGAAGAAGAAGAAGAAGAAATAATTTTAGGAACTAAATGCAAAAACGTCCCCAGAATATTCCAGGGGGAAAAAAAACAAACGTTCAAAAACAAACATTTCAGGAACCAAAACCATTGTTAGTTGTGTATACACTGTTTGAATCCTAACTTATTGCAATGCTTTATGGGATTTCCTAAGTGCGCGCGCGTGCTGGATGGCGCCTGTAGCAGTGATACGGCTGAAGTTTGTCCTCGCTGGCTTTCCATCCCTCAGACAGCTCGGCTTCAGAGCCACAAACAGGGAAGAATCTCCATCAACACGAGAGGAGTTGTGACTCGCACTGACCTCTCTCTAGCTCTAGCTCTAGCTCTATCTGTATCGCATTCACACTGCTGATTAAACGCAAACACACTGGAATGAGTTACACAGCTCAGCTGGTGTAGTTTATTCAACAACTGCACGTCAGATATCCAACAAGTAGGACTGCTCTCTCAGCAGCTTCACCCACAGGTAAGACGTTTTTAATCACCTTCTGTTTACATGGAACTTCAGTATGTGATGTGGTTTAGAAAGTCCCGTCGAGTCAGATAATAAAACTTAATAAAGAGCTACATTAGAAGCTGCTGGAGGACGCAAGAGACGCATTATTTTCTTGGGAATGCGGAATTCACCTTTGTGTTTATGTGAAACAGCGGGTTTTACCCACACTCAG
The DNA here is from genome assembly GCA_022985145.1 of Pangasius djambal. Classification (NCBI taxonomy): domain Eukaryota; kingdom Metazoa; phylum Chordata; class Actinopteri; order Siluriformes; family Pangasiidae; genus Pangasius; species Pangasius djambal. The sequence continues at coordinate 7,390,341 of CM040990.1, read as the reverse complement.
GCTTCAGCTTTGTGCGCGTGTCACACTCACACTGTCGTTTTATTTGCATGACACTTTCTCACAATGAGTTTCTGTCAACTTTTTTCCTGTCAGACCAAATATTTGGTGATAAATTAGCGATAAATATGCTGCTGATAAATAACTTGTCTCTCTCTCTCACACACACACACACACACACACACACACACACACACACACACACTAGACTAGTGTAGTGTCTAATTAAGTTCTATTAAAGCCGACTTTAAAGGTGTGCTGTGTGGGGGAAAAATCTGCACGTATATATACATGCAAAACTACCATAGAACAAACAGTGAAACAAAAACTAAATGATATCACTTCATTTTTTTGCATTTCCCTTTTTAAATATGCTATAAATATTCTCTAATAACTTGATGTCCAAATCCTCATATCTTCTGGCTCCTCTCAGCTATTGGATTTTTATATTATCATTCTAACCCAGATTACTTACAAAGTCTTTGCTCATTCTTCATCATTCTGTTATAACTGCACCAGATTGTCTTATTTGTGTGACATTTGCACTTTGAAGGGAAAATAGTTTCAAGAAGTTAATGTTTTGTCTAGGGCTTTAGATCAACTTGAGACAAAAAAAAAAACTTCTTTGTTTTAGTTCTTTTTAAATGAGTTTTGTTTTTTTCTGTTGCTTTGGCTTATGTTTTGAATAGCTGGGTTGTTGTAGGATACACCCACATTTCCTTCTATTTTTCGTAAATAGCTTGTAAGAATAGAGCTCCACGTTACTTTTTTTCCACCCACAAACCAAAGTGGATGCAAACTAGTGCACTTGGGACTATATGGGTGTAATTCGTTTTTTTTTTCTCCCCCCCCAAACTTAGGCTTAAGTTGTCACTAGGTTTTGTGGAAATGGGATCTAATAAATTCACGTTCTCTACGTAAATTGAATGGGTTAAATCTTATTGTGGAGCTGCAATATGTAAAAATTGTTTTGTGAGTTGTCCATGTTATATATTTTCTTCATAGTTTGTTCCTGTGGAGCGCTTTGCAGTGAGTCCCCTTCAGACGTCTAGACTTTGAGCAGGCCGTGTCTCTGTGGCCATGAGGAATCATGGCGGAGCTGGAGGTGGATCAGTCTAACCTGCCACGGGTTCAGGAGGGTAAGATTAATGCCGTGCCTGTTTTATGACCCTCTCTGTGCCACTGATAAGGCTCAATGAGCAGCAAAGTTCCTCTTCTACTGCACTGGGTGATTTATTTTCTAGATGTCTCACTCAGCAGTCATAACAGTAAAGCAGCGTCACATGAGCAGGACTGATAAGAGTGAGGAATCTGATGGACATTCCAGGTGCATTCATGTTGACTCACTTTAAATAAAAGCGTGCCAAGTCCAGGGTATTCTTCAGAGAGCAATCTGCTTGCTCTAAGTGTTTAAACTTAGAGTTTATGTGTTGTATGGATTTCTCTGCTTGTCACCCAGTGCGTGGAGTAAATTATGTTAAACCTAAACCTAAATGTTTCTCTCTGGAAAAATGTGGGTTGATTTTCCCCTTCCGCTCCCCTTCTACAGACAATGCACTTATTGTTTGGGGTTTGAATTTTTACAGTTAAACAAGCATCGACTGGGAAATGAAGCCCCCATTAGGCCACAATGCATCACTGTACATACTTCTCTTACTTACTCTTCTGTGACTATTTTTCATCTCCTTTTACATATGTAATTTGTTTGGCATTCACATCCTATTTACTTGATTTCCTGATGTATGGCATTCCCATTTTCTCATCTAGGCCTCTCTCTCTCCATGTTACCCGTTCTTCACAGTTATCTCACTGTATTTTTCCACTGTTGGCTTATCACTTGTGTTAGTCTTGCTCTGGCAGCTGTCCTGATATAGAATGCCATGACTGGGGGGATTTTAGGCCTCAGAGGAAAAGCAGCTCTCTTCCTTCTGACCTCTGACCTCTCCCCCGTCACTCATCCTTATCCTCTATCCGCTCAGACGCCTATTGCCAGACAGATATATTTCTGTCCTCCTGCTGGGGCTAACCAAGCTAAAGCTGGGTGGAGGAGGTCGAGGAGTCTGCGGGGAAACAGAGATTTAGTTTCAAACAGAAGCTACTTCACTTTCACCCCTCTGTGTGTTTTCTCTTTCTAATCAGTCAGCCACTTGGAACTATTGTAACTGTTTATGTGTCATGATAAAAAATTAAGCTGTCATCAGGTTGAAATCTGCATCTGAAATGTGCTTACCAAAAACATGTTCTCAACATTTTCCTTGAACATTGAGAAAAGAACAGAAAAACATTTTACTCCATACTGACTTATAAAGCAAGTCTAAAAGTGGTTGTTAAATTCTGTCAGTTTTATTATGTTATGCATCTGTATAAATACAGCTGTTCAATTCCAAAGATAATAGTCATAGGATCAATTAAACAACATTTTAACACAAATACAGCTTCCCTTACACTATTATAAGTAAGTTTTCTGTTTTATTCTCACCACGGGGAGACATGGTGAAAATATTGTCTGTTACAGATGAAGGGGATAGTGATTGAAATATTATTTTGATGTTGAGTTTAGCTTTAGCTAAAACTCTGCGAAGCCAGAAAGGACTGCAAAAGCTCACCATGCAAATTTAAAGCTTAAACAAATTCTGCCATTAGCCTCATCCGGACAGGATTACTTTAACTAGGTGGCATTTGTAATAACATTTTGAGATAAACTCTCATGCCCAGACAGAAATTTAATGCAGCCCAAACGAGTTTCAACAGAGTTATTTTCATAATCACACTTGGTCATATGTTATTCTATGTACATCGTTGGTTTGAATATATTGGAAATTATTGAATCTTTTATGATTATATTTATTTATTTGGCAGCATCTGACTTTAGATGATTAAGAAGCTGATAACAATGTATGAATATTATTATTGAATATAAAGTGACTTTATAGCTGTAGCCCCTTTAAATAGCCTGCAGGGTCATTCTCTTGTGAATTCTCAATATGATCTCAGTATAGATACACTGCCCTCCAAAAGTTTGGAAACGCCTGAACAAAATAGGGTTTTTGGGCAATATCAGCATAAATCCTCTTTAGTTAGTGACCATTTTGCATTGATAATAAGGGACAACACTAG
>CM040990.1:7376798-7387127 GCA_022985145.1 Pangasius djambal | reverse complement strand
AAAATTTGAGTATTTTTCTATGTTATGTTCATGTTTATGTTCATAAACTTTTTATTTAATAAAATATGTTTTCATAGTTTGTGTTGTCCCTTATTATCAATGCAAAATGGTCACTAACTAAAGAGGATTTATGCTGATATTGCCCAAAAACCCTATTTTGTTCAGGCGTTTCCAAACTTTTGGAGGGCAGTGTACGTGTGTAGATGACTAGTCCAGCGAGTATTAGCAGTAACAAAAAACTGTTTTCCAGCACAAGAGGAAGCTGTTGTTGTTCTTCTTTCCGCTGCTCCTGTTAGGGATTTCCACAGCGGCTCTTTGGTCTGCTTATGTTGATTTGGCATGTTTTTTTAGTTGTTGTTTTTTTTGCTTGTTTTTATTTTATTTTTGTCCTTTCCTGATGCAGCCTTCCAGTGGCTGGGGTTGGTTCCCTGGCTGGTATATCAAACCTAACCCTGGCCTAACCACTAGTCCTCCAGGGATTCCCAGCACAAGAGGAAGTACCTGCCTGAAATCACAGAGGTGTCAATTCGGACAGCTCTATTCTATTTTATTCTATTCTATTCTATTCTATTCGTATAGCACTTTTAACAATGGACATTGTCACAAAGCAGAGTTTCAGAAATATATATGGCAATATAATTATACCTATAATTATCTTATAACTGGGCAGTTCCTTAAAAGAACCGCAGGTCTTTAACTTTATCAGTGGAAGAGGGGGGAAAAAACAGATATGGCTGGATGGAAATTAAATCACCTCCTAGCACCTGGTGGAATTAATCACTTAATCATGTCCGAATAGGGCTGCTGTTGTATGTTTTAATAGCTTATAGATTGGCAGTCTTCTTACCAAACAGCACCAACTGGTTCTTTGCTTTTAAAAAGGTTTGTAAATTTGCATAGCCTTGCTTAACATTAATGACTTTGGATTTTTTTTGTTTGTCTGTTTGTTTGTTTTTTTTAGGAATTTTTTTGTGTTTAAAGTATAGAAGTCTCACTTTTACATTCATTTATTTGCCAGATGCTTTCATCCAAAGTGACTTACACCCAAGTCTTTCTTGTCGCTTGTTTTAGTGTGTGTGTTCCCGTGTCTACACTACTGAAATGTACAAAAGGCCTGACTCGTCTCAGTGTAATGCGATTCTCTCTATGGGCTGGACTCCTACAAAAACTAGTTATCCCACTAGTGAGCCACACCCTCTGTTTCTGCCAGTCTACACCATGCACTGCTTATACCTGCAGTAATTCTTCAAAAAGTGAGCTGATCCTGCAGGCTGAACGGAGCTGAGCTAATCCGAGAGCAAGAAAAGGCATTGAGGTCTGTTCTCCAGCAGGTTGCTGATCAAGTTAAGAAGGCTTATGTTTCGTTAACAGGAGAGAAATCAGTAAGCAGGATTCTTACATATGCTGATATGTAACTCAAAAGCGTGATGAGCTAATTATATGCATTAATACAGACTATAGAAAATAAATGAGTACTCGAATCCCTAGGAAGGGCGACTTTACAGCTCCTCTCCTGATATAATCTCTGGTGATGAAGCATTGTATTTGTGCCAACAGCAAAAAGGCAGAAAGCCTTTGGCTAAGGTGTTCTTTCATTGCAAAGAAATGAAAATGAAATGAAAGTCATAAAGACATGACAGCGCGTGACTGTGCGATTTGCTAGCATTAGAGTTTTATACTGCACTGTGCTGTATTTCGCTCCGTTTAGTCGCAGTTTCCACATCCCTTATTCTTATTACTGTTTCTGGAAATTATTGTCTAGAATCTGTTCAAACGAATTAACATGCATAATAGAAATAGTTCCTACCAACAACCAGACTGTGTCCTCGGGTCGTGTGAACTCTGCCGATGGGAGGATTTGGAAAAGGGGAGCACATACCACTGTATCAAGGTGCTTTACACTACAGAGAAATACATGGAGCAATTCAAGCATGTTGAGCTTAAACACACTTTTTTAAAAAGAAAAATGTTTTTTTTGGTCAATAGGAGTCAATAGGAAGTTGAAAGTATTGCGTCCAGTATTGTCTCAATGCTATCAGATACACTTCCCTGCTCGACTGACCAGTTGATGCAGAGCTACACAGATTCACATGATGTGCTGTTGATATTTGGGTGGTCTTAATGTGCATGTCAGCTCCTCTGTAATCTTCTCTGAGCTTTGCCTACCCATTAACCCTTTCTCTGTGTTTTGAAGTGAAAAGTTTTACATGCTTCTAACTTACAAGTAATCCAAACAGAGCTGACTGTATTCAGTAGCGTCTAGTTGAGACGTCCATGTGTCATTTTGCCTGTTTTACTAAACAGATAAACCCTGCTGTAGCCTCGGTGAGCTGTGGGCAAAGTGTCTGAAGTGGACGCTGATCCTGTTGCCTGTCTAATCACAGCTAGGTTTTGTCTAACTGCTGGTGATCTTATCATGTTTTGGAGAACACTGGCTGCAAAGGGATTATTGTGTCGTTTCTTTTATAAAAACAAAAGTCTAGACAACAACAGAACGCAAGCAGTGTTGGAGACTGAGGAAGTGGTTCAAGGCGCTGTCAGCAAAAAGTGTGAACAAGTCAGAGCAGGTGTGTTTAGCTGACACAGTCATGTTTTAAAACATTTCCACGCAATTGAAATTTGCAGAAATATATAAATTCCAGATGTAAAGTTTAAATTTATAAATTTTTCCCTAATGAGCAAGCTTAGAGGTGACAGTGGCAGTGAAAAACTCCCTGAGACGATATGAGGAGGAAACCTTGAAAGAATCCAGTCTCAAAAGGGAACCCATCCTCATCTGTGTGAAGCCAAATAAAAATAATTAAAAATAATTTCTCTTCTATAACTGTATACTGTATAGTCAAAAAGTGCTAATTGTGTTAACAGGAACTTGAGTATGAGCTTCAGAGTCATTTCTGAATTCATTATAGTTTTAACCGAAAGTCTAAATGATGGAGACTTAAGTGCAAACTGTTTTTAGCATTTGTAGTCCTGAGGTTAAAATCACTTGAAAAGAGAATCCTTCACTTCCCTCAGCTGCCTAATTTCAATCTTCTACAGGAGTGGAAACATCTGGAAACTTTTACTTATTTATAGTGTGTGTGTGCCCGCATATGGGGTATTCCCTTGTGTAGCAGGTGGGATAAGGTCCAGAGTGTATTTATCTTATTGGACAGGTTTGTAGAAATGAAGATATCTGTTACTGCTAGGGCACCGTACAGATGGATTCAATTTTTGGGGCTCACTGGGACACTGGATTAGACATCTGGACCCCTGGGCCTTTGTGCTAAAGATAGGATTTCTACCAACTGCACAGGTCAAAGGCTACAGTAGAACAGATTTGTCTCCAGCACGTCATAAGCAGTATAGAGAGCAGTGTTGAGGGATGTAGTTTGAAGGCTGCGTGATTTTCGTAACATATAAAAGCACTTTAATTCATGACCCATAGATAAAGACTTGCAGTCTGTAAAAGTAATTGGATCGTGATTTTTTTTTTTTTTTTTAAATTTTGTGTCTGTCCTTCAGTATGTTGGATTTGAATATAAATAATGAATAACATCGGCTTTAGTTCGTTTACATCTATTTTGTGTAAACCATATGAGAACCACAGCTTTCATGCAACTGGCTGTTAGATGTATAATTTGCATGATTGGCTCATGTGTGTATGAATTAAAGATCTTGAGTTTATTCTACTTACTGCACTATAACCTGCTAAACCGTGTTTCTTTGTAAATCCGACGTGCCAGAGTGCAGATCAAAAATGCCAAAAATTGCCACTGTCCAATTACAGACTGCCAGCACTAGAGCACCCAGATTTATTTAAGACTGAGGCTTTAACTGCTCGCTCAATTACAGGGTGCGTGCGTGCGTGCGTGCATGCGTGTGTGTGTGTGTGTCATGCGCTGAATCACCAAGTTTCTTATAACTGTCTGGTTTTAGGAAGGTGGTGAGTTTAATTTGCGGCTGGCTTGCAGGATGGTGGAGCAGCTGTTTATGAGTCTGTATCCGAGAATAGATCTGTGTAAGGATACCATCGTACGGTCCAATTCTCATCCAACACAACATGTCTGTGTTGCATTAGGATTGCAAAAGGTCCAGCAGGTCAGTTCACAACAGATCAAGTGTAAGATTTGGTTATGAATTTCTCTGTTTTAGATTATCAACAGTTTAATGTGAAATTTCACTTCATTTTGTCAGGTAGCAAGGACGCAATTACCATCACACCAACAGATTAAAATGTAAATTAACTTGGCCCTGATGTGTAGCGTCATATTGATTTTTTTCATCAACGTTGGTCTATTTTCCCTTTAACGGCTTTCTACATTACTCAAACGCCCTTCGATTACCTACTGATAGTGGATGCAGCAGCGCTTTAGAGTTTTATTCTGTCCAGCTATCTTAGCTCATCATCAGTACATTCTGCTTAAATAGTTCGGCTTCCAAAGCTTCGACTTTCCTGCTGATACCACATCAACGCCATTGCACTCGTTATCTAGTTATCTAGCAAAGCTGAGTCTCTGCCATAACTCAGCCCAAGTGATCTCTTATTAATACGATGCTGAACGATGGTGCAGAATGATGAGTGAGGAAGAAGCTCTTTTGTTTTTAGCATTGCTTACATTGAAATCTGGCTTTTTTTCTTTATTTATCATATTAAACGCCAGTGTAACTGCACTAGCAATGTGCAGTGTCCCCTGTGACATCAGTTCGGCAGACAAATGCTAACGTCTCACAAGAATGACAAAAATACAGCACAAACCAAAATTTTTGCCCCAGAATCACTAAAGACCTCAGAAACATGCTTTAGTTTAAACATATTTAATGTGTTTCAGGTTTTTCTTTAGGTGTTCTGTTGGGTAGGTGGAGGGTTCTTCACTCTCTAATCTAAAGGAATCTGGAAACTTCTCTAAAATAGAAACCCTCAGTTCTAGGGTTCTGCATAAAACCTGTAATCCTCTAAGTAAAACAGGATTTTAAAGTATAAGTATGTACTTTAGGTAGGTCTGTCTTTACCAGAGATGCTATCCTGGCTGCTCTGTTGTGCTTTTGTGTTGGCAGCTAATGCTTCACAAATGTGTTTTGATGAAATCAGGACAGTTTTATTTTGGGAAAGAGACACCTGGTCATTGACAAGGCGCTCTTTGTCTGCCTTTGCTGTATTTCTGATTTGTTGGACCTAGTGATCACTAATTTTTGCGAATTTTTCCATGTTGTCCTAAAGCGTCAACTTTTGTTGTCTGACTTGCGGTTGTGGTTAAGAACACGACGGAGACGAATTCCTCACCAGTAGGCTCAAAACCTCAACTGTTAAACCTCAACTTTGCAGTCATTGTATTCTAATATAATAGGTGCTAACATTTCCTCCACACATGCTGCAAGTGAGCGAAATGGTACTGATCTTTCTGTAATCCAAATCTGGAAAATAATGTGGCTTAGGGTCTTTTGTTTTCATCTGAAAAAACAAATGCGCCAACCGTTCATAACAGCAGGCTGCACAAGCACTGCACTTTTTTTCTGTTTCCAAATGAAAATCAGCATCTTTGTTAACCATGAAATTTATAACTACATATTTTTAAAAATACACAGTATGCGCCGAGTATCGTTAAAATCTATGTGCATCTTATGTTATAAAAGTCATACTGCTACACAATAGAGAATACTGACAAGGTGCCAGTACTTTACGTGCGACCCCATTTTTTTCCACTGCAAAATCAATTTTGTTCCAGCGGCAAAGCGCTACTGGTCTGGAAGCAAGAACTAGTAACTTTAAGGGGACATTTTGTGGCCATCATTATATGAGGTACATGGAGCAGAAGAAGACTCTCCATGTAAGTTCCAGTATACTGTAAATAAATGAATAGGTCCCAGGAGGACACAATAAGGATGGGCGATATGACAAAAATATTGTAATTCTCAAAAGCATTTTTACAATACACAATATGTATTATGATATTTGAGTTTGCAAATGGACTTCCAGCAATACGCTAGTGTTGCATTAAAAAAAGTCTTATTTTAATTATTTAACTAAATATTATGTATTATAAGATGTTACATATTTTGTATATTTATACATTTAAATGAGAAAAAAAAAAACTTTTTTTCATTTTAAAAATTACAAAATTGTAACAACAAATCAGCTGTTTCGAATCAGTTTGTAATTAAATTTATTACAGATATTAATATCCATGATATCTCATAAAAGCATTTCACAGCATTATGATTTTATCATCATATCACCCAGCTGTAGGGCAAACCTAGATAGACAAATACAAATATAGATATACAAATGCTGACTTTTAGTAGACTTTTTATGCTTCACTAATATCCTCGATATGAATGTGTATCACACAGAACTCTGACAGATGCTCTACCACAGAATGCTCTGTCATAAGACATGATTTGACTGTACAAAACACTTCCGCTTTTACTACTAAATGAGAAATTCAGTATATCTTTTACCAGGTGACCGTTAAAGGATAGCCTTTATCTTTTTCCCGATTAAACATTTATGTAAGGTACTGTTAACTATTTTTCAGTGTACGTCTTTCAAACAATCAAATGTCAAATCTTTGGGGTGAAAAAATCCATGTTAAATTATCATCGTTTCTCATCGAGGCGTATGGTTGAGGGACAGTCCAGATGACGCTTAAGTGTGAGGAACAGATGGGAGCTGACGAGATGCACTGTCTGTTTAAGCTCAACTATTCACCTTCACAAGATGTGCTGTTGATTTTCCTCCTCCTTGCTCTTTTTTTCTGGATGTTGTTGCAATGAGTTGTGTGTTTGTGTTCCTACAGTGTCCCAGTATTTCTCAGTGCTGGAGGATGGAGCGTTGGCACATAACTTACAGGAGCAGGAAAGTAAGGCCTGTGACTCAGCCTCTCCTCACACATCCACTGAGTGCTCACACACTCTCCCTCTTTACTTCATGTTCTCTAGTTGTAGCTTTGACAGTCCAATAACAACTCACTCACTTCAAAATAGCATTGTCACTATGCAAAAGCCAGGGTCCGACATTGTGCCTTATTTAGTTATTATTATGTATTATGTGATGTTTGCACAGGCTCTTGAATATTTTTCACCATTTTTAGCTTTATGGAGGAAGAAAAAATTGGTGGTTGGTGTGTAAGGCATATAATTATTGCCAAAATGTTTCTCACGCCCTGTGAAGGTTCTTGAAGCCCTTTTAAGAGTACAGCAGATATAAAGCAGATGGAAAGTTTGATGATAAGAAGGTTTCAGTCACAGCATAGACATGTTGCTCTTTGCAGATAGATAAGTAAGTTGCTTTTATCTTCACAGGATCTATAACAGTTTTGATAAGTCAGCTGTGTTGACCTCACACCAGTGAAGTTAAACATGACTTTACGAACATGACTCAGTGCTACTTTGTTAGGATTCTAGCCCTTTCAATTCCCGTGTCATTTCAGGGTTAGCAGTCTATTGAAAATCAATGTCCACATAGTTTCCATGATTCTGCTAGGACCAAATAACGTGTTTTGTGCTGTTCGGTAGATCTAAGCCAGTGTTTCCCCAAGCCTCTGCTCAGAGACACCTCCCAAAACCCCCCCTATAATGGTGTTTTTAGTATATTTTGTATGTGTGTATGGTATAATTTAGTACAATAATGTATACTTTGGGCTGGCAGCGCACACACTGTATTTGGAGTTCTTGATTGTTGGGTTAGGTGTGTTGGGAGCTGTGAAAAAAGCAAAAATGTGGACTGTCTGTTGGTTTATGCTGGCTGAGCTCCAATGTAGTCGAATATGTGCACAAGTAATGATGAAAATATATATGAAAAATACAATTGAATCATTTTAATAGCTTTATTTATAACAGGAATTTTGAAATAAAATAATTATTAACGAATTGAAAAAGTACATGGGAATTGGCAAGGCCAAACTGAGAGAACAACAAAAACAATATTAAATATAAGAAGTGTTCACGTAGAAACCAATAAAGCATAGCTATGCAGGAACTAAAGGGTGTTGCTGCTAAATTGCAGTTTTCTGATTACGTTTGGTAGTATTTGGTAATAAAGTGACTCATCTCTGTGTTACAGTTGAACAGTACTACAGTTCCAACATTCAGAGGAACCAACTAGTTCAGAAAGACATCCGTGTAGCCAAGAGGCTGCAAGATGAGGAGCAACAAAGAGCTCAAAGGCTTCATGAGCAAGCCACTCGTCAACTGTGAGCACACACACGTCATTTCCACACTAAATTCGAGTCATTTCATGCTTTTTCACTCCCCATGTAATATGGAGATGGTCCAGAAGAGGATAAAAGATTTTTATGTATTTTAGCATCTTAATATTTTTGTGCTCAAGTTCTGGATGTGATGTCCTTAGTAACAGTCAACGTCAGGCAGTTTGTGATCTGATATGTTCTTTAACCCACACTGTTATGACTTGATTTGGACCGACATATGAATTGTGTGAAAATCTTTGTTTCGGGCTGCTCAGGGAAGAGCAGGACTCCGAGTATGCCCGCAGGATTCAAGAGGAGATCCAGCACGCTGCAGAAGAAGAGAGGAAGAGGGAAGAAAAAGATGAGGTATGGCAAAACCTACACTTTCCTGTCTATGGTTGATGCGTTTCTTATTTCTCAGGTCAATTTCACACAGCTTTTCATTTAAGCCTAGTGCACATTACATGATTTTATCCCCAATTTCCCAGTCACTGACTAATCCAGGGGCTCCCCCCACCATCAAATATCTACGCTTTTTATACCTCTAGTTCTCTTTGCAGAACAGAGAATCAGTGTTTGCTCAGCATTTTTATCTTATTTCTCTTTTTTCAAATGATACAGCTCTCATATTTAGTTTCATGAAAAAGCAGGATTTTGGGATCTTGTGTGGGGCTCTCTCAAGCTGAAATATTGTGTAGTGTGTGTGAACATCTTCTGCAAGTGCTCGTCTAGTGTGCACACCTCTACATCCACCAAACAACTGATCTCAAGTCTTGTGAGCAGGTCAGAAATTCTGAGTTTTTGACCAAACAAGGTCCATAATTAATGAATACGCCACCAGCACTGAAACAGCAGTGCCACAGAATAAAAAAGGTCACCTGAGACAACAAACACTGCCTTTAAATGACTAACAGTTACTACTGAAATTAAATCCTGATATACCATAAAGGAGAGGGTAACATTGGGTATTGGCTAAAATAGGGTTTTTCCACCTGTAATATAACTTGACACCTCTAGGTTAAGTAACCATATGAATAAGGTGCAAATGTTTTATTTACTCAATAATCTTACCTAGGCTATCTTTCTGCAAAGATCATGTTGTGTAAGGAGCCAGTTTAAGTTGGATTTGAATGCAGTGATAAAAACATTCTGTGTGCATAAAGATGTCTAAAACCTTGTATGCTCAAGATTTCTGGAGCAGGGTTTATTGGTTAGACTAATGAAATGATAAGTGACCTTATCCCCAGGTTATTGTTTGCTTTGCCAAAATCTGACCCACTTAGGATCATTAAAGGAAGCATGACTTACAATAAATACAAGTTATTTTTTATCAGTAAACTATCAAGAGCATTTTCCCACCAAATTGTTGCCATGGATGAGCGTGTTTGCTTTCATATTCTCTGTAACATTAAGGAATACTTTGCCACATTTTATACTTGTGTTTATTATTCCATGACTTTTTTCCCTCCAGTCCGGGGACTGCCAAGACAAATATGTTTCTTCTTCAGCCTCCATTTGAATGAAATGTGCTAATATTCTCATTTTCATCTACTTGAATTGGGATCAGATTCATTTTTGCCATGGATGAGCGTGTTTACTTTCATTTTCTCTGTAACATTTAAGGAATACGTTGCCACATTTTAGGCTTGTGTTTATTATTCCATGACTCTTTTTCCCCCCTCCAGTCCGGGGACTGCCAAGACAAATATGTTTCTTCTTTAAATCATTGATGCCTTAAAAAGTGTCTCTGGAAAAACAGCTTCCGAAGCCAGAGACAGTCTATGGTTGTAGCTGTGGAGTTTGCACAGAATTCAATTTTCCCTGGGTGACAAAGCTGTATGGAATTAGTATGGTTAATCATCACTAAACACATCAATTGCTTTGGCACTGACCCACAGAGGTTTCTGAGATTTTGTGTTTGAAATAGGATTTAATTGAGGTATAAATCTGTATCTGGTTGGTTTCTGTCTTGTACTGACTAGTATGATTTGACATTCCACCATTGCAAAAAAAAAATCTATATTTAACTCCAACGCGTACACACTTGCTGAAAGAATTTTGTGCTTGTTGCTTCTCATCGCTGATATATATTTATATAGTGCTGCTTATTGAGGATGGTTTATTGAAGATTATTGTTCCTGATAGGCCAGCATATGGTGGG
>CM040990.1:7350090-7368510 GCA_022985145.1 Pangasius djambal | reverse complement strand
TGTATATGTATATGTATATGTATATAAAGTATATAAAGTCTCTGCTAAACTGTTTCTCCCAAGTACTACACTGACATCTTGTGGGCATGTTATATATTTTATCTGATGTTTCAGATATTTGTAGCATGGGTAAAAATCCTGAAAAAAAATTATTCAGTCTTAGAAAAGCAGAATTTGAAATGCTTCTGCTCTTTAGATGGAAGTTTTAAAAGTGTTTCTATACATGCAGGTAATGTCTTGCCACTGAAGCCCTGAATACTGAAGCCCACACATGAAGTTACCTGGTTTAACTGCTGTTCATTACAAATACAGGACTTAACGAAGTTGTGTAAAGTTATTAATGACTAGAAACCTTTGTGGAAAACTTCTCTGTAGGTTTTTGGCCTACACTTATGTCTCTAGAGATCTTGTGTGTGTGTGTGTGTGTGTGTGTGTGTGTGTGTGTGTGTGTGTGTGTGTGTGTGTACGTACACACACAATAGCACCTTCATTACAAAACCGATTCATTTGCATTTCAGGGAATTAACTTTTTTTTGTTTTGTTTTTTTTACAGAAATGTTGATGTAAATGTAAAAGTCTGATGGAAATTTAAGGGGAAGTCCTAACCGTTAATTTAGGTGTCTCACATCAACTCCCCCATACATACCTCCATGCTGGTTGTGGTGGTACATGACCTGTTATTCAATACAGCAGTGAACTTGTGAAAGCTTAATGGTGGGCTTGAAGTGCAAGGCTAGCAAAGGCTTTGACCCTTTCATGATTAAGCGTGGAATTTCCACTGCTGACGTTTCCACTGCATTACGTACTCTTGTGCGTAGGCTGTTCTTATGTGATGTGTCTGTGCATGTGGGTGAGCCGTGTATATATATATATATATATATATATTTTTTTTTTTTTTTTACAGTAGCAAACCACAACCTGCTGTTCAGCTAAGATGAGTCTTCTCAGCCAGGCAGCAGATGACTGTTTAAGATCGTTAATGTCTTACTGTTACATAAAAGCTATGCTGCTAGATAATAATATAAGGCTAGATACAGTGCCAGAGGATAAAACCACACACACCATCTTATAAGTCTTACGTAGTTCATATATCAGTTATTATCAGTTTGGTTGACTGTAGTATGCGCTGGGTTAGTTCAGTCATTATATTTGTGCCCCCAACCCCTATGTTCTTTGCAGGAAATAGCTAAACGAATACAGGAAGAGGAAGAGCTATACGTCAGACAGAGAAACAGCTGCCGAAGGACAGATAGTGGAGGTATAACTGCTGTCTTTGTATTTCCTCTGTGTTGGCTGTACTGCCTTTGATAAACCTCCATTATTCATTTGTTGACACCATTCAGAAAGGTCTGTGGGACATGGCAGCCTGCCCTGTATTACATAATGGGCAGTGATGACTTTGATGTGGCTCTTCTACAGTCTTAATTATCTGATAGTGAGATGAGGAATGTGTGTACACACACTCATGCTATTCTTCATACTGAATGAACTGAACCCACACAGTGCGGGAGTTTTCAAAGGTCTCCTACGTGTGACCCCTCCTCCAGTCTTTTCTACCTCAATTCCAATCAGAACCAAACCAAACCAAACCAGACCAAAGCATGTTAAAGGGTAATTCAAGAGCCCCAACATTCACAGAATTTACTGTAACTACATAGTGATTCACCAAGTGAGTGATAGACACATGTTCATCATTCATGGCTTGTGAAGTATACGTACTGAAACGTAGTGAAACGTGACTCTTTTACGCCACTTCAGTTACTCACTTTCAGTTCATTCATATTGGTAGGAACACTTCCACATCTCGAGACCTTGGAAATGTAATTCTCTAAATGAAATGCCACTCAATATGTACGAGAATTAAACCAAAATACTGCTTAAATATATATTTAAAAAGTTCATCATTCTCATCATTCTTAAAAGGATCATGTGTATGAAAAGGATGCTTTCTAATAAAAATTTTAAATGAAAAATGAAATGTATCTGTTTTTGACCTTATGGTTATATCTTAAAGTAACGAAACTGACAGCATTATAATTCCAAGGTCTTGATGTAACTGTCTAGGTGCATTATATTTGTAACCACATTTTGAAGACCGTGAAAGTAATCTGATAACTTCTTAACATTTTTCTTCTTCTTTCTTCCTTAACACAGGCCGAATTTACTGACTTTCATAAGACAAGCTGTTCTTTTAATGTCGTACCCAATTTAAAGCTCTGTTTCTCTGTGAAGTAATGGATGTAATGTGTTTATAAATTTGCTAGCATTTGCTAAATGACCATTTTTGATGCACTTAACAGTGATTTGGCTTGCACCCATGACCTTGCTTACTTAACCACTAACCACCTCCACCCTCACTCTCCTACCTTGTGTTTGCATGTTTTGCTCAACAAAAGAGAACGGCAGCACCATCGGCTCGCCAAACACACTTCAGCCTAGTCGGCCCCTCTTCAGTGAAGAGGAAGAGTTGGCCTGGCATAGCCGGGTGCACTCTCCCTCTCCTTCCACCTCAGACTATGAGGCGGACCACTGTGAACCCAGGAGGCCTTTTAATAGGGAGTACGCAGACAGTGTTGAGCAGAGACATCAGCCTTTGCGTGAGTTGCCACTCAGAAGACGATCAGGACAAAGCCGCAGTAGCTTTGCCAGCCAGAGCAGCACTACCGGACGTCATCTGGGAGGATGGAGCGATGTTGTCCAGCTCATAAAGAATGACCTCACTGAGCAGGGCTATCTCAGTTACAGTTCTGAAGATGAACTCTTTGAACCCGTCTATAAACTGGAGAGAATCCTGAGCCGGCGCCAGCAGGCATCAGAGTGGTGCGGTGAGCAGGGGACAAGACTGTCTCACCACAGCAGTATGAGAGAGGGAAACAGCCGAATGTGGCGGGGAGACCGAGTTGGCCGAATGGAAAGATATAGGCACTCAGACTACAAGGACAGCGGAAGCGTGAGATCAGAGAGCAGGCTAGTGAGACGTTACAGCAGTAGTGACTGTAAATCAGGGGACAAACAAAGACGTGTACGCTTTCAGGATGACCAGAGGCGCCATAACTTTTATATTGATGGTCATAGAGCATTTGAGGAAAATCATGGTGGAAAGAGGGAAATAAGGAGGTGTACTGTGAGATCCTATCAAGGCGATATTCAGGTAGACAGAAGAACATCATTGGGTGAAGTAAACAGAACTTACAGACATGAGGCTAATGGAATGAGGAACTCCTTGTCACAGGAGATAAGGGAGGAAGAAGAAGATTGTGGCAGGCTCAGAGAGAGAGGAAGGTGGGAAGGAGGCAGCTGCAGGGTTCGGGCAGAGCATAGGCCAAGAGCACACTCTCTCAGGGAGGAGTGGAGGCAGGAGGGGAGAGAGAGCAGACGGTACCATGAAGAACCTAGCAGGAGACGCGGAAGGAGTGAGCGATGGCAGGGTAATCAGGAGGACAGGTCGAGTACTGAAGATGAAGAGGTGGACAGGGAAAGGGAGAGAAGAAGGGAGGAGATTCGAGCGCCAAGACACCCCCAGCGCAGCCTCAGTGCGTCTTGCAGAGGGTGCTCTTCTGGAGCAGGTAACCAAGTTCTGCCCGCCTGAGGTCTGCGATGTTCTTTCTACCGTTCGTTTCTCTTAATTATCTCCAAGATCTGCCCAGTCCTTTTGGCCCCTACATGTTTTGGGAATTCCTCGACTTTGCCTAATTTGCCTTATAATTAATAGGTGACTGTTTTGCTTTATCCTCTCTTTTTCTTTGGATGTCAAATTCTTTCTTTGCACATTCCAGCTTGTAAGGTCATATCTCAATGTTCTGTACTTTTTTTGTTTTTGTTCAAGTATTATATTTACTCCTATGTTTGCTTGTAAGAGGGGGCTTTGTGTGATCTCTGGTTTAAGGTCATGATTGGACCTGTGGGAGAAAAAAAGACATGCCTCCTACCTCATTCTTAGTATTGATATGACATCATGCAGAATCCCCCCCCACTTTGAGCTTTGTGTGTGTGTGTGTGTGTGTGTGTGTGTGTGTGTGTGTGTGTGTGTGTGTGTGTGTGTCTTAAGCCGACTGCAGGTGGTGGGCAGTAAAAGCTTCTAGTTCTCAATTTTACACCTTTCACCCATTCTTTCTACCTATGACTCAACTCTGTCCCACACAGGGCCGAGGGTGAACAGGCCCTCTCTGGATTTGGGTGAACTCAGGCAGGTCCTGCAGGATGAAGAACTTGCCCGCAGGCTACAGGCAGAGGAAGAGGAGTTGCTCAGAGGGGTAAAAAAATTCACCATTTTGGCATCCACCATATTTGGACATAATATACAGATTACTTAATTTCCATTAGCGTCACCAAATAGCCAGTGATTTTACCCAGGACGTTATTAGTCCCAGTTTAGTATAGTGCCCTGAGTGAATCTATAAACATTTTCACTGACTGTTGGTTAAAATGTATAGACTTAAATACTCCACCTGAAATATGATGAAATATTTTTATGTTGAAATACCTGGTGCTAATTTTTTGGTTGGAGGTGTATTTGTTTTCTGAGCTGATGTCACAAGGGGACATTGCTTGCACAGTTACACTGGCATTGACATCAAACATAAGCCACCATTTTCAAGTGATGTTCAACATCATATTTTTGAGAAATCCAAGGCAGAAGTAGTGGAGACAGCACAAGTTGGTCTTGAAGTTCCAGATTGCAATGCAGCTACATGACGCAGTGATGACAGTGGCTCGGCTGAGCTAGTCAGAGATCACAAGATGACAAGCATGATGGCATTGATGGAGGACAGTGGTATTCGCATGAAAGTTTAAGCTTCAGAAGCAGGGTGTATAGATGATAAGGTGAGAGGGCTTCTGCATCAAATTTTTAGGTAGATGTTTTGGTAGATATTTTTAGGTAGATATGAAGCAAGGGCTAAATCCCACTGGTGCCGCTATTGGCAAGTGGTCGAATGGCATTGTGGGTAATGTAGGAAACCATTCACCAAAGTGAAAACGTTGATGAAAAAACTTAAACGCTCATTCACACCTGCAGGCTATTTAGTGTAGCTATTCCACCTGCCAGCATGTTTTTGGGAGGTTGGAGGAAACTGGTCAATCCAGAGGAAATCCACACAGGGAGAACATGCAAGACCCTGGAGCTGTGAGGCACCAACACTACCTGCTGTAGCACTCCAACATAAAATGTTTGACATTTTTATCGCTTAAAAACAATGAATAGTTAAAGACAATATAATAACTATAGACAAATACGTATTTGCATACACTACTAACACGGGGTTTCCATTCAAAATTCCC
Source organism: Pangasius djambal (assembly GCA_022985145.1). Taxonomy (NCBI): domain Eukaryota; kingdom Metazoa; phylum Chordata; class Actinopteri; order Siluriformes; family Pangasiidae; genus Pangasius; species Pangasius djambal. The sequence goes on along the minus strand of CM040990.1, from coordinate 7,363,230 downwards.
ATAGCCCAGTAATAATGAACTTACTTAGCTAACGACTTTTTAGTTTAACATTACGGAATACTTTTAGTTTGTTTAAATACATTTATATGTTTAGAAATAACCAGGGCATTGTGCAGATCAATTAACTTTTGCTCATGTATTTATTTACTGCTTTTTTTCTGAACTTAACTAGAAAGTAGTAGGTCTGTCTAACACACCCTGGCTTGTAGTTTGACCTACATCCTCATTTCATATAATATGTTGACACAGTTTATACTCTTCATTATCATCTCATCATCATTTTATCATCATCATCATTTTTAATCATAGTTTTTTTTAAAATCTGTTTTATTCTCAGGATCTTGCGTCTGCATCTGCTTTAGAGAGCTCTTACCCAAAAGGAGACTTCACAGTAGCACAGGTTGCTCAAGATGAGGTAGGCAAGTTCAAGATACATGCATCTTACTTGAGAATTTGTGAATCATGACTAATTGTGATGACTTTATTACAGGAGATTGCTCGCTTCATGCAGAAGCAAGAGATAAAGACTCAGCTGCGGGCTCAAGAGCTGGAGGATTGTGGCTCTGGGGGAGAGTACAGAGAAATGAGGCATGTGTATGACAACACAGAGGTCTATGACAGACAGGTACCGATGTTTTCCTACACTGTTTATAACATTTAGTGCAGCCTGAGATCACAAAGTTCAGTATAAACGTCTGTAAATAAAATTACATAATTTCATAAAGTCATAATATGCTAATCTGGTAGGTTTTTTAAAATTAAATTTTAAATATTAAAAGAATAGTCCCCTCGTCCTTATCCAAAAGGTTATTGCATACTATTGCATACATGACATACTATACCATTAATAACAGGTAACTATAGCTACGTTTCATGTTTACTGGAATTAAAAGTGAGAATGGGAAGCGAAGACTTATTTATTACTCAAAGCAGGAAGTTCAGTCATCTCTCTTTATTTAAAGTAATCCAGTGGTTCCCAGTTGCAGTTCTGGAGTACCCCTGCAATGTACATGTTTTCACTGCACCAACCTGGGTGCTTAGTGCTTAGCTTAGCCTTGATGAGATCAGTTGGATTAGGTGTGATAGGCACATACATGATTGGAAGAAATACATTTTCAGGACAGGGTTAGACCAGGAACAGGAACCTGTAGAACACTATAAAAATATAAAATGTGACGCAGACTCTAAAATAAACATAGAATAAAAATGGCAATTTTTCTTTGACATTATGATAAGCTTAGATTGTGAGAAATCCACCTTATCAGCTGCTTTTTTTCATTTTTATGTTTCCACCATAAGTAGTCAGAGACTTTCTTTTAACCCTTATAACTGTTAATGTTCTTCGCTTCTTTTTTTCTGCACAGCGAAAAAAGATTCATACATCATATTCATCATATTCACATGCTAAATGCTGAGAGAATTTACAAATGATTTTCTTTATGAATAAAGATGGCTTTAAAGGCATTCAATATTGTGACATAAAACCTTGCAAGCTGATGTACTGACAGAGTCTACCGAGGATTTTGTATACAACATCTAGTTTGTGTAAATATGAATTTGAATTTTGGGGGGTTGGGGGCGGGGGAATTCTGTCTGAAGGTACAAAATACCAGGTCGCAGCAAGACAAAAGGATTAATCTTACATAGAGTGATAAATCCAACTCATGCCACTGTCAGCAGGTAGCCAAGCAGCAACGTGGGCAGTGTAGGGAACCATTCACCAAAGTGAAAATAGATCAACATGTCAGTTAAATGCTTTTTTTTTTTTTTTTTTTTTTTTTTTAAAATCAATCCAGACTTTCATTAGAAAACAAATCTTGGACACCATAGATCACATGTTAAGTTTAAAGATCAATATGAAAATTGTTCAGGTGGACCAGGCATAATTACTAGTCAACACAATTCCAACATTCCCCACATCTCTCCCAGTTTGCTGTGCTACAAACAAGTCAGCACTGATTAATATCCTCTACTATTTCACTAGTAGAAACAGGCATTTAATTAGCCAGATATGGTGCTTGGTGCTGGTCTGGATGATACCTGGAACTGATAATCTATTGTGTACAAAGCAGCACCCTGGTTTGGATGCCAGTTCATTACAAGCCACTACACACACACACACACACACACACACACACACACACACACACACACACACTTTGAATTCACATAACAGCATGTTTTTAGAAGGTTGGAGGAAACCAAAGAACTCGGAAGAAACACACACAAGAAGAACATCTAAGACAAAACACAGTGTGGCGTCAAAGCAGGCTGATTAAACTTGGACGCAGTGCAATTTGCTAAGCCTGAAAGTCACTATGGCAACTGTGACTGCATGCACAAATATGTCCAAATGCCTTTAGTCTGAGTTATTCATGAGTTTCTCATTTACGTTACTTTCCATCGTTGCCTATGACATAATTCACAGCTCTAAGGAAATCATGAGTATACTGAAGATAAATTATATTTGATATGGTTTAGTGTTTTAAATTAGCAGATGATTTAAGATGGAAATGTGCATCATTAAATTGGTCTCTGCTTTGTTTTCATATTCATTGCCAGATTATGTTTGGCAGCCAAAAATGCTTCTCTTACTCAGGGCCATTATGAGTGTACTGTATTTTGTCAGAGTGACATGACCGGTACAGGCTGAATCCAAAATAACTCCTTATTGTTCATACAGTTCTTTATCTAGGTTGTAGAAACCATTGTAATCTACCCTATGTAGTGCTGTCATGTGGAATCTGGAGTCATTTATAATTCAGCCAAACAAGGAACACTGTGAGGAAAGACGAATGTTTTCTTTACATGGTGATACATTTTCCAAAGGTGTAAATAGCTTGGTTTTTGAAGGATGAGGATGATTTGATAAACATGCCAACCATCTATCAGCTTTTAGCAGGCATTTTGACCGGCCTACCGTTGGTCTTCTGTCATGAAAATTAAGTACTATGTTGTTCAAGGGGATAGGTTTTATCTCAACTTCACTGATGAGACAGTCATTTCTGCAATAAATAGTTTCTGAATTATGAAAGTGAGATGATGGAAAGGAAAAAGCCTACAAATTGCTCATCATATTTTACGGATTAACTGAGAATGGAAGAAATGTAATATTCTCTTATTGCCAGATGCCGAGGGAGAGACTGAACTCGGAGGGGCTTGTGTCTCCTGGTGGTGAGTGCTCTCCTGAACACCAGCCCGCAAGTCCAGCCACTTTGGCAGTGTAAGTCACTATTCTCCTGTCACTCCCAACTGCATTGTCCATTAATGATACTAAACGAACTGCTTTTGTCTGTGTAGGCAACAGCATCCCTTCAGGAATATCGCTGAGGAACTGGATCCAACCTTTCAAAGGAAAGAGAATGTGCGAGCAGCACAGAGTATTTCTGGTAACACTTCTGTTGTTCTCAACCATCATTACTATATTTCATGAAGATTTATAGTAAGCAAGTCATACTGTGGTTCCAGGCACCTGCCAAATCCAAACTACGCCACAGGCAGGGTCATGTGAGGAGCCTGCATTCGTGGCACCCACTAAGCGGCAAAATGACAAGCCAGGACGCGCAAAGGCCAAAGAGAAAAAGGAGAATTCTAAATCAAAAGAAAACTGTAAGCAGCAGTGACGATGCCAGTGACCTTATGCTGTTAGTTGCGTTATTACTGAACACATCAATGCGAGCAGTTGTACATTCCGACAACAGGTAACAGCAGGGGCAGAGTGATTAATGGCTTTGTCTTCCACCACCTTTTACTTTTGGTTTTTCTTGGGGTTAGTTTATTCTCAAAATTATGCTACCATCAGGATGGCATGCAGGCCCCAGTGATTCATACCGGATACTATACACATACATAAAGGTATTCATGTTTTGTCTCCAGGGGAATTGGTAATAATCCAGTGTGCTTTTCTGTCAGGCATGTTTTCATTATTAGCACATTGCGCAGCTGGCCAGGGAACTGAGATAGGCCCTAGGGATGAGGGTGTCTCAGACTCTAATGTGACTGTTTTTCAATTAAAACAAAACATTCTTCTGCATTGACATTACACGCATTCTCAGTGTAACTAAAATAGACTAGCAATTAAAACAGCAATTTTTGATCCAAGCCTGGCTCAGCAGTGATTTCAGTTCCCCCATGCTTGCTGTGTCTTTATCTACACTGGAAGTGCAGCTTTTTTCAACTTGTAAAATATGCAGCGTATTGTACCTTTTGTTTTCTTCTTACGTTTACAGAACTGCTAATGTAGTATATACACTAATGTAGTATATACACTAATGTTTGACAAGGTTGCCCTTTCATTGTGCTTCTGTCACAAAATACAACCTAAAACCTTCTTCAAAAATAGTTCTCAGTTTAGAAATGATGGAATACGCACAACTGTTTTTCAATTCTGTAACTGTCTGGAGCTCTTCTGTGAATCATGGACCTCTACACTAAGTTATTGAGTCTGAAATATTAAAACATGTAAAGAATTGGTGCTGTTTTTTTTTTTATTTTATTTTTTTTATTCAAACTGTTCAAAAGTTTTGCTTTGCAGTAAACTAGTAAAGGACATTTTACTTTAAATAGCAATGGAATTTCCCATTTAGTGCTGATGAATCTAATTTACATCACAATAAGATAAATGCTTACTTCATTTACTCAGTTTCTAAAGAAAATGTGAAGTTTTCCTGTGACCATTCAGCCAGTGGCAATTGATGTGGAAAGCACCTTTTCAAAGAATGATTTATAAATGGATGTAAATAGTAATGTAAAAATATTCATTCTGTTACAGATGTAAAGTTGTTAACAGGATGCACTCCTTTCATTCAAATGTAGTTAAAAAAGAAGAAAACTGTAATTTTATAAACATTTTATTTGACAGAGATATAATACTGCACAAACATTTTGCCCAACAAACTGTACAAAACACTTTTAAAAATGGATACCATATAAAATATGTTCAGTAGCATTGGCACAGTGTAAAAAGTCCAAAAAACGTCAACAATGGTTTGATTCAAAGGTCATTTTACATGATATTATGACTGTAACTGTAACCAGTAAGTGTGCTGGAGCATGACCCGTTATCCTGGAGCTGGTTGTGTGCTTTCTGAGAGATCAGATCCACTCAAGTGTCACTTTCCAGTTAGCATTCTCAGCAAAGCGTTCACTGGGGGATTCCTAACTGGTTGTGTTTGCTGATATAGTAGGAAGGGAAGCCTTGTCCTTCTAAGAGATAAGCTCGGGTGAAGTTAAAACTCTAAATGCCAGGTGTGGGTGGACTTTCTCAAAAGAAACTACCCTGAAGAGAACTGAGATCATTCCAGGGAATGCAAATGAAAAGGGAAGTCAGTGAAAGAATTTAAGCTCAGGTGAACCACAGGCACATACATCCTAAAGGTAAGTCGTGTCTTTCTATGTCAACTGGTTAAATGTTGGATATTGAGCATTGTCATGGCATATGAGTCACCCTCATTCTTTCGAGTCCTATAGAGCACTAAATATTACGTAACAGGCTTAGTATCGGGTTCAGTTTCACTTTCTTGGTTTGGGATGTAGCAAACTTTGCCAATGAAAGCTTGAAAAAATGAAAGAAATGGGAAAAAAAAAAAAAGGCAGAGGTATTTTGGTTGGATTAATTCCTCCCAAATCCTCTTTTGCTCCAGTGCTTCTTGCTGATCTACCCCACACAAGTCCTCTCAGGGGAAACCCTGCACGCAGCAACACATTCCCTTGAGCGCCTCTGGGTCTTGTTCCAGAAAGTTGTGAAATTCCCTTTGCATATTACACAATCTTAAAACATCTTATTTACAGCTGTCAAATCATTGTCATGTTTACACATGGTTGAGTCATGAGTCATATTTCATGAGTGAAATTTCATAAGAGGTGCTTGCAAAATCATCTTCTCAGAAGATGATAAGAAGGTTTTTGCCAGTGCCAGGAAGTTTTGCGATTTAAAAAAATGTTTTCAATCATCTTCCCCCTAACTGTGTCTCTAAAACGAGACATTTAAAATAGTGCCATTTATAGCAGGAAACCGGGGGAAGCCCACCAGGGTATTTCGAGAAGCCTGTGACTTACAAGTGTGACGCAGTAGTATGTAGGAGACGCCCACATCTATAAGAAGTGTCAAAGGTTCACATTTAGACTCCTACGTGACCAAGCAGCAAGCCTGTCTGTCTCTCTCTAGCTGCTTTATTTTGCACAAAATCTCTCATGCCAACATATGGCATGTTATCCTACTATTTTTTTTAATTTTAAATAGGTCTTATTTAGGACATGTCCTTTCATACATAAATAGTATGCCAAGAAATTCACCTGTCTCTCTGTTCAAAACTCCATCTCAAGACTGCACAAAGAGAGGATCTCGGTGTATAAAACATGCACAGCACCAAGTTTAATATCCCATGAGTTCAGCATGAGGAAAGACTGCTCAAAGTAATCCACAGAGCTCACACGATGAGTTTTGTTTCCGAGTCTTGTGTGTTGATGGACTCAGAGCTGCTACCTTGCTCCTGCTCCGGCTGATGGAAGCTGCAGGCTTCATCATGCTCCACCATCATCATAGTGAATTCTCCTGAAAACAGAGCAGAGGGGCAAAAATGAACAAACACTGCCAGTTGAAACACTGGAGGAAGTGATGTCATGGTTATTGCTGAGAGGTAAGAAGTGTAAAGTACAACTGAGTACAAAACTTTGTACTGCTCTTGTGCTTTAAATGGAGATAAAGATTTGTTTTGCCAGGTGTCAAAGTAGCCAGTGTATGACCAGTGTATCTGGTAGAGTCGGAACAGATATGTCAAGAAAGATTTACAAATATTGGTTACTTTGTTTTTGCAAATGCTTGTTGTAGGAACCGTAATCCTACCTTGAAACGGAGTATGCGGCTTTGCATCCTTGCTCTTGCTCTTGGTTTTTGTTCTTTTATAGGCGAGCCACAGCGATAAAATGAGGATGATCATGATTGCAGAACTGCCGCCAAAAAATCCAATTAGTGGATATATAAAGTTATCTGGGAAGAAAAAAATAAGCATTATTATTATCAGGATTCATACTTAGACTAATAATAACTATGTATTAGTCTATACACTATATGGCCAAAAGTATGTGGACACCTGACCCATGTGCTTATTGAATATCCCATTTCAGATTTAGTCCCCCTATGCTGTTATAATAACCTCCACTCTTCTGGGAAGGCTTTCCACTAGATTTTGGAATGTGGCTGTGGGGATTTGTGCAAATCCACCCACACAAGCATTAGTCAAGTCAGTCACTGATGTTGGCCGAGGAGGCCTGGGGTGCAGTCGGCATTCCAGTTCATCCCAAAGATGTTAAGTGGGGTTCAGGTCAGGGCTCTGTGCAGGCCACTCAAGCTCTTCCACTCCATCCTTGGCACACCATGTCTTCATGGCATGCTGGAACATGTTTGGGCCTCTTAGTTCCAGTGAAGGGAAACTGTAAGGCTACAGCATACCAAGACATTCTAGACAATTGTGTGCAATGCTGTGGCAACAGTTTAGGAAAGAACCACATATGGCTGTGATGGTCAGGTGTTCACATACTTTTGGCTACATAGTGTATGTATACGCTGCCCGGCCAAAAAAAAGTCGCTGTTTAGATTTTAATAGGCAAATCTTGACCAAAAATCGATGCACCTCTTGATAGAAATAACATCACAACATTTATTTCCATCAAGTGGTGCATCAGTTTTTGCTCAAGATCTTGTACTGACAATGAAAGAGGTGAGCACTCTGTAAAGTCTCCTCCAGCACATCCCAAAGACTTTCACTGAGGTTAAGGTCAGGACTCAGAGGTGCCAATTCATGTGTGAAAATGATTCTTCAGGCTGTCTGAACCATTCTTTCACAATTTTAACCCTGATGAATCTTGGCAGTGTCATCCTGGAATATGGCCATGATACGTCTTTCTACATGGTTATTAAAGAACTAAAAAGCTACACACTTCATCTTTTAAGATTAAAAGAACTCTTGCCAAACATATAACATGCTAGAAACATTATAATCACTCTAATAATGATCCATTCATAGACTCTTAAGTATTTGCCTATTAAAATCTAAACAGCGACTTTTTTTTTTGGCCGAGCAGTGTATATCATTCTATCTATAATTCGCTCTTAGCGTCTATGTTCTCTCTGGTTTTCAGCGTGGTGATTTCTGCAATATACAAAGTCAAACACTATAGCATTCACTGTATAGCCACGCTATATACTATACATTAGTAGATAACTGCTACAGCTAATATATTATTATATTATTAGGCGCTTCCAGGATTTCATTGCAATTATTATTATCTAATATAAATTATATAACGCTACCATTTAATAAGTGAATAATAAAACATGCTGTAATAGGAAAATAATCAAGAATGGATGGGGTTTAAACAGCACTTAAATGTTTTATTCCTCTTATACCACAGCAATTTGGTAATAATAATTATTGTGTAATAACAATTACACAGCTTTAATCTGTTTAGTTGAAGCGTCTACCATACAAGTCCCTGTAAAAGTTGTTACTATAGAAATGAAAAATTATTAAAACAAGTGCTTTAATATAAACTTGTGATTTGCCTTGCAGTTGGAACTATTGCCAGAGCTGCTGTTATAGAAAATGAATCAACACGTTCTGACCAATCAGATTTGAGTATTCAACAGCGCTCTGGTATAACTTCCAATACACATTGATTCAGTATTCAGGACTGTTTCTCTTACCTTTTGTGGCTAAACGAGAGGTCTCTTTATTCCTGATGCACTTAATGTCACTGAATTCATTACCTGTGGTAATAATGTGTTCTCCTTCAGGACAACTAGATTCAATAAAGGAAAGAAATTAGCACAAATTATGTTTATCCCATTTTATTTGGGGGGGAAAAAAATTGACTAAATGTATTGTAATTAAGATCTACCTTTTCGTCCATGGTTTACAAGTGCTGTGGATTTTATCATTAAAGGTTCCCTCTGGGCATTTTCTACAAGTCCCTTTTAGTATGCAAAAAAAAAAAAACACATTTCATACACAACATATTATCATATATTAAAATGAAATGTCTTTTGGCCAAGTTTGAAATATGTGGGTTCAAAAAGAGCAAAAAGTGAAATCACAGCAGTGCTACTGGAAATTCCCCCAGGTGAGTGTACATGTGTGTGTGGTCTATAATGCAAATAGGAGAAGTCTAAAAGCATTAATACATGGGATTCTTACAATCTTTTGCTAGCTCTTGACCTTCTTTGCACTCTTCAACACAGTGGTCACACTGCTGATCTCCACAGCGAAACCCAGGTTTGCATCCACACACAGTGTTTGCTCTAGCATTGCAAGGTTTCAGCTGGACCTGTGGATCTGGAAAAAGGAGCATGAACAAGCTCGCATTAATCAAAAATTCTTTTCTGTTCCCATAGTAGTAAATGTTTTAATGTGATGTAAAACAGAATTTGGTAATAATAATCTCTGTAATTGACTTGCTCAGAATATGTGTATTCATCATACCTATACACTGAGTGCATCTTTTGCAGTACCATGACACTGAAACATCTGTGTAAGTATTATTTTCACATGGTGTACAGAGTTTAGTGTGGTCTCGTCCACATAGCTCCACCAAGCGGTTCCCTGAAACCACACACACACATACACACACACTCATAATATGCTCATAGTCATGTAGTGCACACCTGATCTGTAGTACAGCCTGTTACACACTTTATCACACATACTGTCCAAAAGCCAAAAGAATTGAATTAAAAAGCATTGACCCTTTATGGCACTTCCTTTTCCAATCCTCTGCTGATAAACAGAAATAATGTCAGCACTGTGAACTGTGTTAGATTTTGACTGTTTATGCCAAAATCAGACTCCATTAGCTTGTTAAGTTACACACATTCTCACTGTTTTATGTTTAGCATGTTGTTAGCTCAATATAGCAAAAAAAAAAAAAAAGGTTTCAACCCAGTTTGAGATCACTGAACCTCCGATCACTGTAATCTTTTTTTTAATTATTATTATTATTTATTTATTTACTTACTTATTTCTTTGTTAGAAATAATGAATGGCCACAGGGATTATAGTGCAATTGCTAAAGAAGGTTCTTCAGGCATTAGTATTAGACTTACCTGGGTTGCATTTTGTACAGCAGACTTCATCAATTCCTTGCAGTGTCCAGTCTGCACATCCTTCTTTTATTCCCTCAGTGGTGTATAAAATAGTAGTGGTGATGAGTAGGACATGACACAGTCTCAGTTGGATGAGTTGCATGTCTGCGAAGAAAAATATTGCACTTAAGACCCTTAGAGGATATTACTCACCTTAACAAACTAATGTCTGCCCCCAAACTCAACACGTTTACACTTGACTCATTTCCACAGAAAAAAAAAAAAAACTGAGAAAATTGACAAGAAACAAGAAAGTTGAGACTTTTTTTTTTTTACATCCATTACTAATTTTAAATCAATGATTTGCTTAAATAATAAATAATAAAATATCTGCCTGAATAAAAAGTACAACTGTCCAACTGTCCCATTCAGTAGAAATGGAATAAATAATAGAAACCAGAATACGTATTTACTTACAAAAGTTTACAGTATAAAATCAAGTCTTATTATAGTCTTATTATTAAACATGGAAATGCTAGATTATTCTCTTACTTGTGAATTCAGGGTGAGACAGAAGGCGACAGACCCGCACAGCTCAGAGTATGATGATGAGTAACGCAGCTGTGATCGTAGAAATGCCTTTTAAACCGAACGGGCGGGGCTTCAGAGTTGCCAGCTCAGCACTCTAACGTTGTTCTAGAATTTGTTATTTGTTACTGATTGGTATAGAATCAGTAATACATGAAATTAGATCTTAATCAAAAATAATCACAGTAATTATTAATAATAATAATAATGGAAAATCAAGCTGCTGCTGAATTAGAAATTTTCACTATCCGTCAAAATAGATTTAAGCAAAAATATTTCGATGTTTTTTTCATCAGCATTTTTTTTATTTTTTTTATTTTACTAAGCAATGAAATCAAGCTTACCAATGCTCAAAACGAAAGTGATACAAAAACGACCGACCGGCAACCACGGTCATGGCTTTACATGGGTATAATATAATATATACATATATATTAAACATATAATAATATATTACCTGTTTTTCTCGTCTTTATTATCGTGTAACGTTTCTGAAGACAAAATAGCGACTGCATCAGTGTTATTTTCCTTTAAAACATATTCAGGTTCTGTGTTGTAGCTTGATATTTTACATATTACTTATTACAGATTAGCAATATGTGGTTGTCTCAAATACTTTTATATTTTGAGCCACAAACAGGCAGAAAAATCCTGATCAGTCAGTACCATGCAGTTTCAACACAACCCTGATACAGTGATAAAGCAAGCGCTCAGCAACTGAGCAAGTGCCTAGAAATCTTCACTGAGTAGCCAGTTTAATAGCTACTCCTACCCTGTACCTACATGTATTGGTCATTATTTATGAGAAACACCTACCATATTGGTCACTTCATAGTAGGACTGTAGTCAAGACCACCACTGTCAAGTTCAAGACCAGGACTAGTGAAGATCGAGTCAAGTCTGAGTCTTAAGGAAGTCAAGGTCAAGTCAAGATCTAATCCAAGTGAAAGTGAGACTGAATAATGATCAAAGCCAAAAACCATCAGATCTGTTTTGAGGCCAAGCCTTCACTTCAACTATAGCAGCTTCATTCATTGCACCAATGATTAGGCTATGTTTTCATTTATGTTTTACGGCATTTGGCAGACACTCTTTTCCAAGAGCGACTTACATTTATCTCATTTTATACAACTGAGCAGTTTTAAAACAGCATGCACAAACAGCATGCACAAACTTTGACAAGAAGTAATTCTTTCTTCAAGGAAACAAACTCTTGGTTGAGACAAACTCTTGGTTGAGACCAAGACCATATTTAGAGCGACGAATGCCCGAGACCAAATCAAAGTACAAATGCCAATAAGTCTGAGTCAAGTCCAGGTCAACATGGAAAACATCAGTCCTACTTCAGAGAGTTCATTTTAACTGAACCATACTCAGTTGTTTATAATTCTTATTAAAGTGGACAAAAAAAGGAACTAGCTGCAAATGACCTCAGTTGACTCAAGTGGATTTAAAAGGGGGCTCAGTAATCTTTCTGGACATTCTCAGACCATTTGTTCCCACCACAACTTCTTTAAAACTCAGTTCCCAGCTGTGCAATCCTAGATAATGGCATTCAAAATGGTTCAAAAACAGAATAGCACTGAAATGCAGAAAGTGCCTGGGGGGAAGAAGAAAGCCAAAAAAAGAAGAGAATTTAGTTGCAGAACCAGGCCAGGCTTACTTGTGACTCTCATGTAAGTGGCTGGCAGAGACAAAATACATGCATACATAACATATATTACAAGAAAGAAATGGCATGTCAGAGTCTTGTGGGGTTTTCACAGATTTGTGTTGTGAATTACCAATAAAAGAAAACAATAACTCTCTCTCTTTATTATTATTATACATAAGAAGTACTTCTTTAAACCCACTGTAGCTTGCTTTCATTTTAATCAATCACTACACAAATCAGTGCTTCTGTCTACTTCATGATTCTGAATCAAATCACATTTAAAGAAAGCACTCTTGGTCTTTTTAGTGTTAAGGTTCACATGAACTTACCAACATTAAATATTTAAAACTCTGTGTTGTGTTTTTTCTCTTTTCTGGAAACTGACTGTCTTCACTGTTTTTTTAATACCATCAGATGTTATTTTTCCTTTGCCTGAGTAATGATTTTGATATTTATATACACAGTTAGGTCCAGAGGTATTTGGACATTGACAGTTTTTGTGATTTTGCCTTTATTCACCACCATAATGGATTTGAAATAAAACAATCAAGATGTGATCAAAGTGTAGACTTTCAACTATATTTTAAGAGGTTCCACAAAAATATGGCATTTACCATTTAGGAATTACAGCCATTTTCAGCAAAGTGTCTCCATTTTCAGGGGCTCAAAGGTATTTGGACAAAGTGACATAATTGTAAATATAACCATAATTTTAATACTTGGATGAAAATCCTTTGCAGTCAATGACTGCCTGAAGTCTGAAGCCCATGTTCTCAAAACTCAAATTCTGAGTTTCCTCCCTGGCTTTCCTGTTCTTGAG
>CM040990.1:7303479-7349990 GCA_022985145.1 Pangasius djambal | reverse complement strand
TACCTTCTCCAGAGTATTCTTGACTTCTGTTGATGTTGTGAAGGGGTTTTTCTTCACCAAGGAAAGGATTCTGCAATCATCCACTTTAGTTGTCTTCCGTGGTCTTCCAGGCCTTTCGATGTTGTTGAGCTCACCAGTGCTTTCTTTCTTTTTAAGAATGTACCCAACTGTTGATTTGGCCACACCTAAGGTTTTTGCTCTCTCCCTTATAGATTTATGTTGTTTTTTCAGCCTAATGATGCCTCCTTCACTTGCACTGAGATCTCCTTGGACTTCATATTGGTAGCTCAGTCGAACAGCTATCAAATGCCAACTCAATACCTGATATCAACTCCAGACCTTTTATCTGCTTCATCTGTATTGAAGTAACGAGGGAATGGACCACACCTGGTCAATTAACTCCTAGTCAGTCAATTGTCCAAATACCTTTGAGCCCCTGAAAATGGAGGTACTTTGTTGAAAATGGCTGTAATTCCTAAATGGTAAATGCCATATTTTTGTGGAACCTCTTAAAATAAAGCTGAAAGTCTACACTTCAATCACATCTTGATTGTTTTATTTCAAATCCATTGTGGTGGTGTATAAAGGCAAAATCACAAAAACTCTGTCATTGTCCAAAAACGTCCGGACCTGATTGTGTATGTATGTATGTATGTATGTATGTATATATATATATATATATATATATATATATATATATATATATATAGTAATTTCAATTCAATTGGGCAAGACACAAACATGACAATGACACTGGAAAAAAAAAAACTATGGTAACTATGGCTATCAAACTCTGAATCATGACACTACCATGGTTTATGATAACCATGTTTATTAGATATTTACTGACAGTACTGCCACATTTTTATGATTGCTATACTCGTCCTCATGACATTGCTGTTGTCTTCAGTCAGTAATAATGAAAAACATCAGGCATAGCAGTAATCATTGTTTTGTTTTGTTTTTTGTACTAGAGTCATTTTTCCAGTGAATGAAATGCAGACACTTGGCAAGTAGGTTACAATATTTCTTGTGTTAAGGACAGGGCTTGCAGGAAAAATAAATCTGATACCATTCAAACATCCAGACACACTGGGAGCCAGATGATCTTACTGTAAAAAGCTAGTGAAAGTACAAATCAAACATGTAATGTTCACAGTAAAAGTTCACAACAAATCAGAGAAAATGCGATTTCAGTGACTTTGACCGTGCCATGGTTGTTGAGTATTTCAAAAAACAATCTCTAGAGATTACACAGAATAGTGTGTAAAAAAAACCATCCAGTGAGTAGCAGTTCTGCGGGTGGGAACACCTAGTTAATGAGAGAGGTCAGAGCAGGACAGCCAGATATGATGACAAGAATGCTATGGTAACTCAAATGGTCACTGTTTACTACAGCGGTGGGCAGAAGAGCATCTCAGAACACACACTATGTCATACGTCAAGGGGAAATGGGCTACAACAGCAGACAACCATGTCAGGTTCCACTCCTGGCAGCCAAGAACATGAATCTGAGGCTCATCCAAACTGGACAACTGAAGGTTGGAAAAATGTCAAGAGTCCAGTTTCAATTAACCTGTGCCCACTGTAGTCAAAAACTTCAACACCTTTTGAAATTTTTATTACAGTTTAATTACTATTACTGGCACAGACCAAACTAAATGATACAGAATAGCATTTAAATAAGTAAAACCTCAGTCTTTGTGGAACTTATTAACCAGTCAGTTTCTGATCCTAATGGCATCCTAGTAAGCTGGGATATGCGAAAAACTGCATTTCATTGGCTCTGTACTCGTACTCTGCACAGTGACAATAAAGATGAATCTAATCTAATCTACTCTAATCTAATCTGATCTGATTTGCGTTTCTCTTGAACCTCTGGAAACTGTGTATTACGCTTACATCCACTATCATTACTGAAGTACATAGTAGGTACTTCCTCTGTTCTTACACACTGTATATATTGCAAAATGTATGTATCCTTGCTAGATTTATTTTCTTGATAAAGGCAAATTAACAACCTGACTGGTCAGTGTAGTGTCTCGGGTTATTTAAAATATGGAGATACAAGAATGAGAAAGCAGCGGTAAAGACTAGTAACTTGGAAAGTAGTGCAGTGTTGTTATATTCATGTACTTTAGAAGGATGTTAGCAGGAAATATTACAACCTATGGTAGATGGACAATGATTATATATATATATATATATATATATATATATATATATATATATATATATATATATATATATGCAAAACTCTTACTGTAACATGTAATATAAAATAGCTCAGGCATGTTTGAACATGTCAGCTATCTGACATTCTGACACTAATATACACCAGTATTTTCCTACCAGATATCATCTTAGTGGTTTTGTCTGAGTTGAGAAACTTGGCCCAGACTTTCCAGATGAATGTTTTGACATAAGCCTCGAGTTAATCATTAAAATTTACAGTTGTTTTTAGTATACACATGATCTAGCCATGTCTCATAAAGGGAATTTTTCTCGTTGTTTATAAAGAGTTTGTTATTAAGGAAGAAACATGCTTGTGCTGTGTCATCCTGTCATCTTTCCTTTTAATTTAAAGCTGAGCACCTAAATCAGTTTGGTAATTACCAGAGTGTCCGGTCTGGAAGGTTAGAAAGGTCAGCTGGTAATGAGTCAAAGCACAGCTTTAATTCGCAAACCATCAGGGACTTATCCACGCTGCATAAACATGCTACCTGGTGAAAATGAAAGCAAAAGAAAGACGTTATTTGCATCTGGCTAAACAAATGCATACTATTTGTACTGAATCTAAACACAACAGTACACACTCTGTAGCTCCCTCTCTCTATCACACAATTGTATGTCAGTCCTTACGGGTGAAAGGACTGACATTAGTTGGCAAAATTGGCTACTGCTATACACAATTTAATGGGTAACTTAATGTTAGCCAACATAGGGAGTTAGTGACTACTTATTTAATTACTTAATAGTTGACCAAAGGTTAGCTAACTTGCTAGTGACATTAGCTACCTGTTTAGCCTAATGTTAGCTAACACGTATTTTAGAACTGTCAGATTTTTCTCCTGCTACCTCTTGATATCTTGATCTTTATGTTAAATATGGAAGAGGAAGGCTATACACACCTCATTTGAAGATGATTAAATAAGATATGGGGTTATTGTGCCATAAGTTTTCAAACCATTTGCTCTTGAGACATTCATTATAAATGTAAATGTGCATGATCCAGAATCTGCTGTGTAATGTAGTATTTAATTCACTACTTAATTCACCATGTGAAAGAGCCCACATTCAGCTCTCGCAGCTCAACACCTTCTGTAAGCACACTACACACCCACATAGTGACACTCACGCTGACATTCATGTTGCGTGTGAGATTATCAGTGACATCATAATCCCACGCCACTCTGCATCATCAGAAGGTGTGTGTCTCTGACAAATCATTTGACGGAGTCACACTTTTTGATATTTGCGTGTTTACTCATCACACGAGAAAAACCAGTACAACTTATAAATGTTACAACTGTGACAATTCATTTCCTTCTTCCCTGGGTTAGTGACAGGAGAGCAAGGTCCACACCAGCAGATGCAAATCACACACACACACACACACACACACACACTTTCCAGAAAGTGTTAAAGCAGTGGGTTAAGCTTGGTATTAGAAAGCAATGAAGGGACGGTTAACTGCTGATTCACATTCTTACACTGAATTTCTGTGAAGATGCCCAAAGCTAATGTCTGCATATTTTACTGGAAGACTTTAAACTTATAAACTATTATCTGTTAAGACTATCTTAACTGAGACTAAATAGTTCTGGAAAGCTCATCTCCATCTTACGACTACCACAGAGGAGTTTTATGTACAAACCCTTTAGGAAAGATTCTTGCTCTTTCCTAATGAAAAAAAGATTTTTTTTTACACCTTTCCCCCCCCACGCTTTCTCTGTTTCTTTGCTGTATTTTAAAGATCATTATACCACAGTGTTGTTGAATTCTTAGACTGATTGGTTAGAAGGTGTTAATTAGCTCTAACAGCTTGTTTGACAGCTCCACATAGATTTTTAAAAAGTGTAATTATGTGAAGCTTTATGATATAGTGAAGCTTTCTGTAAGGATAAAGGAGTCTGCAGTATGACTGCTTTGTTACAGTCAGAGGTAAAGCTGTTCCTGTTTTTTTTTTGGACAAGGGACAGAGGACTTTCTGTGTAACATTGCAAGCTGTTCGACTGTTTTATTAACTTAAAAGTACAATGTGTCGTTCTTTAATAAAGAAATAAAAGTTAGCGTTGACAAAGCGCTGTGGAATAAAAAAACTTTAGGATGTGCTGTTATTGGAAAATAATCAATTTTGGCTTGGTAACAGCATCACACAGCCCCACTGCTGATTATCTTCCTATTACGGCACGCCCTATCATGCTTTATTAGTTAACCACATCATTAAAAGGAAAAATATGAAACATGATATACATTATAAAGGCTGTTTGAGCGGTTAGTGGAGAGAATAAGGAACTGTCTAAAACAACAGATTTCAAAATATTACTTTGACAGAAGAATATATATATTTTTCTAAAACACTGATTTTCCGGGTATGGAAATGAGTGCCTACTATTTTTTCAGAGCTGCTCAGAAAACCTGACTGAATGACTTTAGTACACTCGACTTTAGAAAACCACACCAAAATCAATCTCAGGCCACATCTTAACCCATATATTTTATTTATTCTTTTTCAATTATATATAATATATATTTTTTCCATTATGTACAATTTGTTATTCCTCTTTACTTGAAGAAATAAAGTAAATAGCTTCCGTTACGAACAGTGTTTTATACTAAAGGGCCAAAAAGGTATGCTGTTAAAAGTGCTTCAAGAGTTAAAATTACGCTGTTGCTGTTTCCCATTGAGACCTGGGTAAATGGGTTATGCAGGGGAACGTTTTAAAACTACTTTTAGATTTCACCACTTTACCAGAAAATGTCACCACAAAACAAGTCTTTTCATCCAAGTCAAAACAATCTTACCGTTGTGAAATAAAATGTGAAACACAGCTTAACGTCTGCCAATGTCACAGCTTAATGTCTGTCATTTATAGGAACTCATTAAACTTGGCCTTGAAGGCTGCGTCCATTTGTCTTGACCTTGACCAAGGCCACTGGCAGGATATTACAGAGTATCTGAGCAATGCTTTATTGCACATATGGACTTAAAATACACGAAATTTTTCTGACATTAGTTCATTGTGTCAGGGAGGAAAAAAATATTCGTGTGTGGTAGTGTTCGAGCAGTTTGGCAGAACTGAGGTGAAGTCATTCACCCACACATCCTACATCATCACTGATTGTCAATGGGACATTGTGATTACATTGAATTTCAAACAACAAGGAATCTCGGACAAATGCATCATTACTTCCAGCCAACATTTACAACTAATGACTCAAATGAACTTCAGCAGTCAGGTGTGCTAAGTTAACACTAAGTGCCAAACTCACTGAAGATGTTTATAAAATGCAGACACAGCATTTCCCACTTTTTGGCAATTATTTATTTGTTAGACTGACTTGGCATCTGAATATCACCTGCTGGTTTGCCCAAATGCAGATTAGCCACAAGGGATCAGCTGTAAGTGCGACCTTTGCCTTCCGGTTCATCTCTGATAAAGAGTATATTCACTCAATATACAGGATTGGAGCTCTGCTCTGGACCAAAAACAATTCTACAGCAACCATTTTAACATCTAACATCTAAACTCATGTTATTTGCTTTGCCAGTGCAGAATGCTGTGCTTTTTTTTTTTTTTCAGCGTCCTCCACTGAGGGACGATGGTGGGTACATTCTCAGTGCTGGGATAGTCAGTAGCAAGACTTTAAGGGAGCAAAGGGGAGTATGGAGGATTTGTGCTCTTTAAAAGTGAAAGGCACTGTTCCTGTCACATAATATCAACAAAGAACTCACAAGGGTTACCCATGGCGTGCTGGAAGGACTGCCGACTAGCCGTGAGTTCTGGAGGGACATTTGCTAACTCGCGCACGGGCGGAGCTCCAGGAGGACCGCTGCTCACGGTGGCTCTAGGAGCCAGCCGTGCCAGGCAGTACGGAGGAGGCAGGCCTGGGGGGCCGTACGAAGATGCGTGACTCCTCTCGCTGTGCGCACAGGATGCGTGGCCGAGCTGAGTGAATGGGGCGTGGCTATAGGAAAACGAGGCGTGGCTGTGCTGGGACACACTGTGGCTCCTCTGGGATGCAGCATGGCTATGCCCGGAGCAGGTGTGACTGGTGCAGGAGCGGGGGTGGCTGTGATGGCTCAGCTGACTGGGTGCTCTCTGGCCCTGAATGCTAGGCCATGGAACTATTTCGGAGTCTGTTCCCACGCAGCACGTCGACCTGTGCTCCTTTTCTCGAGGAGAGGGCCTTCTTCCTTTACCTGCGCTGGGGTTAGAGCCGCTACTTCTACTGCCTGACGAGAAAAGAGAACAAAAACTTGAAGCAAAGAGCATGAGACACAGACCATCATTTTCTAATGTCAGTTTCAGGATTTATACCTTATGGTCTGTTACCAAAAGTGGACATTTATGTGCTTGGGATAATACTACTATTACTAGTACTACTACTAATTATTATTATTATTATTATTATTATTATTATGATCATCATCATCATCAGTATTATTTATATAGTGCCTCAAGGTTCCAAGGACTCAAGGTCACTCCATCTTTTATTTACACTCTCACACACACACACACACACACACACACACACACACACACACATACTGGAATGCCACTGCAATGATCACCAAGCATGTGTCGGGTTTGTGTGCTTAATTCCATAACTATTATTCATATAATTAATTGTTATAATTAATGGCATCAGTGATACATTTATTAAAAACTAAGGAACAGAACATAAGGTTTAAAAAGGTCATTAAAGATTAACACAGTTAAACTTTTCTGCTTGTGCATATAAGCAGTACCTTTGCCCCAGACCCACTTGCACTCATGTACAGTAGACAACACATGACAGTGATGAAGCATTTTTTTTTTTAATTTCGATCATTCCCCTGCCTAATGCCTACTAAAGGTTCCTCTTTGGCAGAAAGGTCAGCCCACACTGAAAATGACCTTCTAATGAAAATTAAGGCATTTCTCGGTTCCACTGGTCATGCACACCATGAGCGACACCAAAATGAGAACAGAGCAGAGCAGCACACAGGAAGAACGTGATTAGCTGTAACCCCAGGTCAGATGGACTGATGAGCTGACTGCACCATGGCACCGTGACCGAGTGGTAAAAGGATGAACAGGGAGTGGAGGCACACGGAGAGAAAAGCAGACAGGAAGCAGGGTTGATGGGTGGATGGCAGGCTTACCAGATCCCCCCAGTCCTGTTAGCAATCCTCCTTCAGTCTATCATTGCCCAGCAGAAACAAAGGGAACAACAGAGTTACCACACGCACGCCTGCCATGCAGCCAAGTCACAAGCCCACTTTACACCCACACCCACTCACTCACCCTACACATCCAGGGCCAAAACTGTTCCTGCACTGCAAATCCTCAAACTCTAACACACAACGTACACACAGCCACATACAGATGCACAAAAAAGTATCAGGAGTACATTGTCACTACTTACACTCAGGGCAAGGTTAACAATCATTAATGTGCAGGTTTATCCTCCATTGTAAAAACTCTCCAAGAACTTTCCATACATAAAAAGCCTAGAGCTAAAATTACCCTTGCAAGAACTTATTTGTAGAACAAGTTTGGCAAGGATTTTTTTTATGTTTATAGAAAAACCGACTAGAGAAGGAAGTTTCTTACACATAATTATATGCACTTAAACCAGAGGTAATAATCAACATTTAGACATTTAAAAAAAATCAAAACTAGAAACTCAGGGGCAATCTCAACTTGGAAGTTCCACCTGACAATGCAAGATTACTCATACGCTTTAAAACTGGCTGTACTGGATATGGAATGCCCAAATTAATTGGGTTAAAGGTGAAGTGCTGACACTGAACAATTAAAGAGACAAAAAGGAGATGACTACCTGACATCCATAACCGTAGATCATATACATTTCAAAAGTACTATGAACACACCCATAGTTAAAAATACTTTTAAAATATATTTAAAAATACCTTATCTATTACAATCCCGAAATTTCCATTTCCCTGATCATTCTCTCTTCTTACTCAAGTAACAAGGAAATGGCAACATATTGGAAATATGCAAAGAATTCTAACAATCACTTCCTTTATTTCGCATTTCATATTATCAAGTCGAAAGCAAAAGTAAAACCAGCAGGTTAGCAGGATAGAGAAAGGAGCTCCCCCTACTCCACTACACTCACATTATTGTTCACACAAGGCCCCCTAACCACTTCCCAATAAATTGTTAACTTCCTTTTCGCTTTCATTTTCCTTTTCCTAGTAGCCACACATACACACAGAGTCCTACCTTCACTCTGCTGGCTGCCGGCGCTGCCGCTGTGGAAACTGTGGCAGGGCTCCGAGTATCCAGGCGGGAAGCCGGGCGGTGGGTTCGGGTAGCCTGGATATGGGTATGGCTGCCCACCTGCAGGCCACGGGTTGGGACCCGCTGGAGGCAGAGGGGCGAGAGTGTCTTGCTCTGAACCACCACCACTAGATCCGTCATTCAGGTTCAGAGAGGCCATGTCTGGAAGCCACAAAAAAAGGTAATATTAAAATTAAAGATAGTAATACTATTCTAACAGTATATGTTACTGAATGATTGATGAGGTATATATGTACTATCTAGCACAGTGCAAATAAGTCCTAAAGCTACACTAGACAGAAACACAGATGTACTTTGGCACAGATCTCCAAATGTATAGTAGCACTGTTCAGAGAAGGTGATCTTATTGACAGTGTGTCTCAGGTAGCCATGTTTCAACAAACTGCTGGCGTATTTTCGGGCGTCTCGCCGGTCCTTGAAGCCTTCCACCCGTGAATACAGCCAGTCTACCACATCAGCACCTAACAAATACAAACACCAAAATGTACACGTTTATTCATATTGATGCATCTTAAACCATGAGCGCATTTTACAGTGCAGACTGTGTAACTTCTAAGTATGATTAAGACAGTCAAAGTCAAACCACTCCCCCTAGTGGCAATAAAGATAAATGCATAGAGAGCTTTCTCAAAGATGACCACGCCCAGAGAAATCTTACTGATCCTGTCCACTCCTGCAATTATTTCTATTTGTGTCCATTCTCAATATTTTTCTAATGAGCTTCTAATGTTGGTCTAGTTGCCTAAATATAAAGAAATAAGCTGCTTAAACACAAGACTAACTTATTTCATGTGCAACACTTAGACTACAAGCCAGCAATGCAAATGAAACCCCCTTAAATACGAAAGGAAAGGAGAGGGGGAAAAAGGAACTCAGTAGCGGTAAATATCACTGTGCTGAGTTCATTCATGTGAATTTAATCGCACAAATTCACAGACATTAGCGTGACCCAATATCTCTATAGCAGCTGTAACAACAGACAAAAATGGAATATAAGAGGGTAGTCTGTGGTTCAATTAACACAGGGCAACTGGACATTACTAAGAAGTTCCAGGATCTACCTTACATTACATACTCGAATCCTGCACCCCACCTGCATGAGAGTAAAAACGTCCTTCGCCTGCAATTTTGTGTCTGGGTGCTTTTGGATCTCACTCAATGCTCTGTCCAAATCTCTAGTCCAAAATAAATATGTGTAATTTCCGTCCACACACTGTTCCCACACTCACCAATGACAGCATTTGCTATGGTGATCTTAAGCCACATCCGGTCTCTGATCTCAAGCCCTGAATCAGGCAGCTGCATAACCTTCACTATTGTGGCCATCTCAGTTTTACTAGCTGAGAGAGGCAAGTCATCCAGCTCTAAGAAATAAGAAGTACAGCAACAGGATTAAAAATGATTCAAGCGTTAACAGTTACGAACCACTCGCAATCCACAGGGTGTTATTGCAGCATACCGTAGTGTGGATAAGTTCCAGTCAGTGCTGTAGTGTGAGAGATCCAGGCAGCAGGATCGATCGGTCTTACGGGCTCCGCTGGAAAAAAGCCAAGAAAATGGTGTTTAAATTGCCATTTTAACATGATTTGGGACTTAACTGAACTTATGAGATCCAATAACAATGCATCTTAACCTGTGCAATAAAAGATAAAGACATAACGTTCGATTATTGCATCCCGGTGGAGCAATTGAGCAGAAAATGACTCCTGCCGGTAATGGTGCTGTTTAGTGGTGATATTAAATCCTGAAAATGTGCTATGCTGTACCTCTGGGGATGGTGAAGTAACTGCGAGGAGAGGGGTCCCAGCACTTAGCCACTGTGAGACTTATGGGTCTGAGGAAAAAGCATTCAGCAGAAGTCAGTAAGAGTGCCAGTGTAAGTACAGTCAGAGTGCACTGATGAGGAGATTCAGTGTTACAGCTCACCCAGGCTTGGAGACGATTTCCCGCAGAATTCTTACAGCATCATCATTACTCATGTTCTCAAAGTTCACATCATTCACCTGCACAAAAGCCACTTTGTTTCAGAAACTGGTACACTAAAAATGCATTTTTAAATAAGCTCCACTGTGCAAGTTTGTATGAAATGTAGTAGTACTACAGCTATCTCAAGAGTTGTCAGGTTTCGAACTGTTATCTTGTGGTTACTTTCAAGTCTTTCACTTGACATGGATTACGATAAATCAAAAGTCTCATTCAGAATCTTCCACAAATACTGCCATTCATGCCCATTTTAGAACAATAAAGCCAGTGAAAATGATTCACGTGCTACGTTTTTAATTGCGACGGTTTCATATGAATGGCCCATTCTTGTGGTAAAACTTTTCTTACAGCACTGAAATGTGATTCATCATCATGCAATTTTGATGTTTCTCAATATGGCACTGAAGCATAACTTCAATGTGATTTTAGTCATACAGAGTCTTAAGAATTAACTAACACATCTGAGAGAAATGTTGATTTTTCCACCAGTGATGTCTTGTTTCTATTATCTATATGTCTTATCTATAAGTCCGAACCAGCTTCGTTGTTAGCCTCAGAATTAGCTAGCTTATGCTCATTGTCCACACTTTCCACTTGACTAACAACAGTGTTCATTCGACTTTAACTCTCAGGCATTTGTCTGCTCATGTCAAAACCATAAGTTCCAACTAAAAACAACTAATAATCAAACTCACATTGTGACTATTATAAAATGCTGTGGTTGATTCTAGATGACTCAGGATACCTGATGTTAAAAATTTTACTGTGTACAGGTGACGCAGGGTCAGTTCTGACAGGATGAGATATACACTGGTACATAATCATAGAATGACTAGTGAAAAGCAAGATCAGAAGGTTGTGTGGCAAGAAGGAAAGGGAGAGAAACTGTACAAGCAGTGAAATGACCATAAAAACAAGAGTCACCGTGAGATTTTGTACCAAGTGATTTCACTCCAACAATCTGGAACATCATATGACACCTGAGCTAACAGACTTTCGTTCTGACTAGTGACACTGCTGTAATCTAAATACCCAATATGCAAACTGTTGAGCACAATATCTAGATTACTCTGTATATGACTCACAGTTTTGCGTGTACTTTTTTCTTCATTAAATAAATTAGTAGCATACTATCTGCTTATCATAAAGAAACTGCCACTTGTCGTAGCGCATGAACTTGTCTTGTTCTTGTAAAACTTCCTACTCAAACAGTTGATGTTTATACAGTTCTGAAAAATGTCATGTACGCAAAAGTGACTTCCAGCTAACACCAAATATATCTTGGCTGAGCAGCTGTGTTTGGATTAAGCAGATAACTAAGCAGGTTTCAGAGTTAAAGTTCATTCTCTTAATCCATGTTTAATGCAAGTAAGATTCCACTGTTTTACTGTCCCCTCTGAGTTCTAGCCAAAATGCTGCTTGAAAACGTCTACACATGAAAACCTTCACATTTTCTTCCTACAAAGTATTATATTACAGCCCCTTTACAAGACAGTGATACTTCTGACCATTTAGAGCTTAAACTACACAAAGCATTACTGATTACAGCATGAGGTCTTGGATGAGATGTTTTGTGTCTGAGGTTTGCTTCGTGAGCTTTAGTTGTGAGGGTGTTGTTGCTAACAAGTAAGGAAAGCTTATAGATACCAGTTTAGTAGAGTGAAAAATGGATCACACACTCATGTCAGGAGATTTGTTTGGCTCAATAATACTATTTGTACATAAGCAGTTTAAAATAGCAGAGTCCTTATTACCAGGGTCAAGTGGTATGGCCCTATTTTTTCTTCTGCTTTTCCTGTATTTATTTTTTAGTAGTGGCTTTGAAAGTCCATGAGACTGTAGCTTTATACATAACTAACAACATCCTTATTATTTAAAAAAATCCATACTGTTTAATATATGAACAAGCTAACTACATTATAATTTAAATCACTTCTAATACACCATTCCACCTTCAAACTTTGGGCCACCCCTCAGACCCAAGTCTAAAGCTCATGCGGAGTGATACCAAACTATGTGCTCGCGTAGAAAGTACTTTGGCATCAACACAGCTGTTACTGCTGTCTTTAGCACTGTGATGTCTTTTGTCCATTTTTATAGGTAACTGGGTGTCATATACAGACCACTTCCCTTATCTGGTAGTAACACTAGCCTTATAGCTCCAGTGCATAACATTAGGATCCAACCGTGTCTTGACTGATAGATTACATTTGAGGTAAAAGAGAAATTGTGTAAATGTAATTTATGAATGACCTATTCCTTAAAGGAGAGTATTTTATGCACAGTAATTACAGTGTAAGTGATGCTATACCTGCAACAGCATGTCTCCAGGCTCAATTCGGCCATCAGCTGCTACAGCACCACCTTTCATGATGGAGCCGATGTATATGCCTCCATCTCCTCGGTCATTACTCTGCCCCACTATGCTGATGCCCAGAAAATTATACTTCTCTGTACGAAAGAGGAATGGAAAGTTGTCAATATCAGCTTGAACCAGTAGTGTACAGACATGGTGACTATCGTCAGTGTTACTGTGAAAAGGCTCTGGTTCAGATAATGAGTACAAAGACGGGACATGAAGTGATCTTACCCATGTTGAGAGTGACTGTGATAATGTTGAGGCTCATGGTGGAATCTGTTATGCTGCTGAATGATGAGGACTGTCATAAGAAGACACACACACACAAAAAAAAAACCCTTTTAATGTTTCCTTTCTGGAATGCTTGTGATATGTCACTACTGCTCGATTACACTAACTCTGCTTTTAGTCTAATTAAGAAACCCACCCTGTCCATTTTGGCCACTTTCTGTCTCCGTCGTCGGCGCTTGTGCCTGCGCATTAGTTGAGTAGAAGTGCTCTGCTCTGTGGAGCTGCTCAATCTGCACAACAATGCAAAGGAGAGATGCAGTTAAGCCTCTGCAATACAAATGCAAATAACTAAGAAACATTTTTATACAACTGTGCTGTTGAATTCTTGACTCTGATTGGTCAGAGGGAGGGAGGTTTCACACTGTAACTTGGTTGCATCACACCATCTCATCAAGTATTATTTTCCTATAATAGCAAATATTCCTTACTTAATACATATGGTGTTTTGGGGTATAATTTAATTACAGATATTACATAATGATAATCTATAGCTCTTGAGTAAATGAGCATCTGGGAAAGACTGACCTGCTGGCATCCTCATCTTCCTCACTGTCGATGAAGGAGCTAGACTCCAGCTCGCTGCTCATCATGGAGGTGCTGTCATAGCCCATGGCCGAGTCTCGATTAGCACGCTCGGCCTTTGAGTGGCCGTTTAACCGAGGGACTGTGAGAGACACACACAGCATTTATTCTCAGAGCAAATAGTGCATCCACACAAAACACAAAACACAGGCTGTGGGAACAACCGGACATGGAGATTTAGAAAAGAAACACAAAAGTAACAGATATCAAATCAGCCGTGATGATAATTTTGACTGAGGGCAATAACGCTGGCAACTAAGGACAGAAATATTGTAACAGGAACAAATTATGATTATGATTGTGTAAAAAAGATCGCTAGGGTTTAGACTTAAACTGAAGCTTTTTAATAGAATCTTATTAAAATCTGTAATTTTAACAGTTTCAATTGCATACTTCTCCCATGAACAATTTATCTCTATAAATGCACTGGACTCAATATTCATAACACAGCTACACCGATGTAAAACGTTGTACATTGGGCATTAGGTGATGAACAATGGCGATGGTGGTATTTTTATTTATTGCACAAAAAATTGCATTATTTAGGAAAAAGGAAGTAGGAAATAAACAATGGTTGATATATATATTTGCTGTTATTCAATTATTTTATACTCAGAAGTGATCTCTGTGCCCGTCAGTCCCATTGAAGGAGGTGTGGCCTCTGTGATTGTCAGTCCTAGTGAAGGAGGTGTGGCCTCTGTGATTGTCAGTCCCAACCAAGTGGGATCACTCTTCTGTCCCTGTCAGTACCAATAAAGGAGGCGTGGCCTCTGTGCATGTCATTACCAGTAAAGGAGGCGTGGCCTCTGTGCCTGTCAGTACCAGTAAGGGAGATGTGGGCTCTGTGCCTGTCAGTACCAATGAAGGAGGCATGGCCTCATGGCATTTTTCTATTAAAAGTGAATTGTTTGCATAAATCACCACATTGCACCAAATCTTACTGCATTACTGGCTGCTCGAAAATGCATCTTTCAAACATCTAATTATTGAGATGTGTATCATATCTCACAAGCAGTTAATCACTCATCTACAGATGGGGCATGAGAGAAGGAGCAATCTTTGCGCTTAATCCATCTCAATATAGGCATACATACACAGACAGGCTCGTGGCTGTGACTCGGGGTGACATTGTATACGCTGGAAGGGTTTGACCAGACGGCAAGGACGCTGCACTCGACCAAAACACTGCAATACTGTAGCTGTGTCCATTACTTCCTTGAGCTTCTTTAGCTGGATAGCACACCCCCAACACACCACAAACGCGCTTCGAGTGCTGTAGCACGGCTGATCTAATCACTTACACATTTTATTGCATCACTGTCCACTGCCTAAAAGCCCTCAATTTGAAGAAAATCATCCATGTTACATAGTCCATGGGCCTTGCAAACACAGCAAAAATATGCCTAGAGTTGTGTGGGAATAAGCCTATAATAAAAGGTTCACTCTAAACTCTTGGTTCAAATGGGTTTCTGGAAAGTCCATTCATTGTTACTGGCCTTAATCGTCTTCCATCGCCTGCTTTCACCACAGCAGCTGTAAGAGCAGTTAGCTCTACTTCTTATCTGCAGTGGAGGTGCTGAGAAAGAGAGAGACAGATATGGGGAAGGAGATTGTAATCAAGTGTAATCATAGCCCCCGTAGACTTGGAGCAACAAATCGCTGCCTGGAAATAATACGTCAATATCTGTCCTCAGCGTGGCTTTCACAGCTTTAGCTCGCATCTCGCTCGGTTTGCTGTCGAAAGTATTGGTATTATATTTTCAGCTACAATCAAATCCACAAAAGACCTTGCACTAAAGGCTTAGCATCATGACTGAGCCTTGACAAGTTCAATGACTCAAGTTAAATGACACTTTTATCTAATGTCCACAATTTTAGCAAAAAAAGATGGACATGTTCATTACACAAATATACCCACTACTACAACAACTACTACAAATATATATCCACTACTTTTTACTATGAGTAACAACAGAGTGTGTTCGGTGACATAATTTATTACAATATTGATCCTATTTTATTATACTGCGTAACCCTCACAGAGACTGTTAGAGGCTCTTGTCAGAACAATTTTTCCTTGAAAAATTAGCACAACTATTTATTATTAAATACTGTGTTATTTTTCAAATGACTGTGTCATATTTCAAATTAAACAGCACATCAGAAATAAAAATATATTATTCAGAAGTAATTAAAAAAGTAAAGCCAATTAGCCTTCAATTCTGCTATGTCATTAATTCAATCGATTAGTTACTAACAGTAATAGAAGTCTTACCTCTACAGCTGCACCGAATGGCACACCTCTAATTCTCTGAAAATTTAACCCACAGTAAGCGGGAAGTAGCTCACCAGCCTGCTCACACTGCCCATAGCATATAAACCAGAGCAGAAGAAGAAATCGAGATGTCAGTATGATGCACCGCCCAGAGCAGGGATGGTACCATGTGATATCCAGTCTGACCTCGGCCAGGTGTGCCTTGCGACCGGTGATTTACGAACTGAGGTTTGCCTGCGGTGAATAACTACACTATAACACGAGAAATTAATGTCCTTTCATACTTCCCACCTGTCCTGATTACAACTCGACTTCCATCCCAGAGGGGAAACGGTGAATTCATGCTTACTTCTGTTTCAAAAAAATCCCCAAAGCCTTCAACATCTTTCAGACAAAAAGGCACAAATGTTCAACAGTTGCACAGGTCAAGTCAGAGCAATAAAACAGTATATCCAGTCATTTGCAAAACAATCTGTGCTTTCAGTATCTTACCAGTTGGTTATTCAGTCCCAGTGGTTAAGCAGGGCTAATAAAACAGTGCCTGAGGCATGAAAACTAATATTCACTCATACAATGCTGCAGCCTCTGGGCCTCACACCTGTCCATCCCCTACACCACGGAACAACCCCATATATTACACACACACACACACGCACACACACGCACACACACACAGAGTGCCAGAATTCCCAGAAACAATTCCCAGATGAAACACCAATATTTTAATGCTTACCACAACACTGTAAAAAAAATTGTAACAAATTGTAACCGAAAAAAAAAATTCATATTTATATAGTTGGGGGTGAAAACTTCCACACGACGTGATATGATTTTAATTCAAAAGGCAACGGTACTAGATTTGATGATAACTCTGAATCTGATACAATTCAATTCGATTAAGTAGGCTTCAGTCGATATGTGAACAACTTTGTTCAGAATATAGGGTAGGCCTACCACTGATTCGTCAAATGATGATGATGTAGAGAAGGACTATTTTAAGTGTCAAAGTTGTGAGCAAATGATATTGCAATCCAATTTACACATCAGTATTAAAACTTTAAATTAGTTTCTAATGAGTTAATAATCGATTTATAATTGTTGCCTTGATCAGTCGTAGCTCGTGAAAAGTTTTGAATGAGCTGCCCGTCATTCCAGGAAAGAACCCTACATAGCTGCAATCACACTCTGCCTCAGACATCGATTGCATATGGTTACAGGCAGAGTAAAATTACCAATATAATTATTTAATCTGACTGCAAACCTTGCATTGCTCGGATGCAGCACCATAATGAGCGCATCCGGAAAGTGCTCATGTATAGTAAGACAATGGAGAGAGAGAAACGTGGAGCTGTAGCTCGTCACTCTGGGCATGAAATACATACTCACACATAACTATTTTTTATTTATATATATATATATTATATATAGAGAGAGAGTAACATAACTATATTTTTACAAAAAAATTGAGTTTACTTAGCTATTTAGACTGTTGTGGTAGTTAACATGAACATCTGGTTACTAAAGATCAACTTTGCATTTCAACGACAGTATGTAGGAGGCGTTTATTATATAGTCTCTTTTAGTATGCGATATCCGCACTTATCTTTGATTCATCTTTTTGTGTAGAGAAAATCAGAAAAATCCTAAACCCTTTCCCCATCAGGTCATACAACGCCTGGAAGTACGTCGTGATCCTCAGCATCTTTATTCTGCAGTGAAACGCAAGACTTTCGTTTAGTTTTTCATTTTCTGCCCCCTAGTGGACACATTCATGCTACTTGAAGTATTGAGGCAGACACTCGCATGACACCCTCAAGATTTCGCAAATAATCTCCCTCTCTCTCTCTTTCTCAACCACCGCTTTCATCTATCTCCCCTGCTTGAGGCATTTATCAGTGCTGCTAATGAAGTCACACTAATGAGCCTCTCACTAATGAGCTTCTAAAAGCATGAGGCAAAGAGCGCATATCATTACAGGGTATGATGTTGGGTCAAGAAGAGCACAGGAGTTCTTTAATGAGCGAGAGTGCCTTTAAACATGAAAAACAAGTAGATGATTGATACATTAAAAAGATGAGAATGTGACATACATTTGAGTGCAAAAGTGTGCACCCCCTTTAGTGACTGGGTAAATTATTTATATATATATACACACACACACACAGACACACACACACACAACAGAACCTGAATATTACCATAAGACAGCAGGTATCTTCATGAACGATCTCAAAAGGTGCATACTCATTAGCGTCTCTAGTTAATATATTTAAATGTGTCTCATTAAGGCATCTAAGAACCTAAAAGAGCCAACACCAATTTACTCTAAGTCTGATCTAAGGAATAAAAAGTTCAAACAAGGTCAAAATATCAAACAGCAAAACTGACCTTTCACAGACCTGAAGAATATACACTGATGTTATATTATCAGTTGGAATAAAAGGCTACATTTATATTACATTCAAAAATCTAATTTTGATTTCCTTACTATTATTACCTCAATATACTCTTCTTAATCAGTTTTGTTACATGAAATAATAAAGATATAATTGTACAGCCTAATTCCCATTAATCTGGTTGGGTTTCATCATTTCCAAGGAAGGGTGTGCAAACTTTTGAACTCAACTGTAGCTGGGATTTCTATCTTGATTTCGCTAGCAGAGGATCTAAAAAAAAAAAAAAAGCCGGGACGTGCTTTACTGATGAGAGAAGCTTCTCTCAGTGGGGGTGAATACATTTTCTTTCATCTCAGACCCTTTTTTTAAACAAAACCCAGGATGTGCAAGGCCAAGAAGACAAACACTCCATAAACTGCTCAACTGAAAACAAACACAAGACTTCAGAAAACAAGCACAAAAGCTACCCAAGGCCTGACTGGAAAATACATCAGTCTTCCATGGCATTAGTAATCACGTAATCTACAATGTTAGAGCTATTCTCCTACTGAATTCACCCTAGCGCTGGGTGATATGACAATATAATATTATATATGATGATGGATTTTGTCATAATACCCTTTCCTGAGATATCGTGGATATTGTGGGATCTTTTTATAGAATTTTTGTTTCTATAATTACAAACTGACAGGAAACAGCTGATTTGACGTTAAAATCTTGTACTTAATCTGTAAAATTGTAAAACGGTGAGACCCCCAAGTGACGCAACAGAAAAGCGTTCACCTTACCATCTGAAGCTTATGAGTTCAAATCCCGTTAAATGAAGTATAACTGAACTGTTTTTTCTGCAACACTACTGTGTTTCTAGCAGTTTGTGAGCCAAACTATACTGTATATTGTAACACAAATTGTGTATCATAGAAACACCTTTGAGAATTGTTATATTATATTTTCGTCATGTCGTCCACCTCTAATCCAACCAAAAAGGACCTTTTTTTCAGAACCAGAAAACTAGAGCACCTTTTCTTTCACTCGTCACCAAGTGTTCTAGCTATATGGTTTCTGGCAACTGATCAAGATTAGTGTCAACAGAACCATATGGTACTCGGTGGCTGGGGTGAACAGAACTGTTAGTTGCTGACTGGATATGCATAATGCATCACACAACGCATAACACCATAAACACACCAACAGAGTACAGAGGAATAGGGCTGTGGTTGCTATGTCTGTGTCAGGAGTCTCGATCCGCATCCAACCGTAATTCTGTTTGTTACTGGTGAAAACGTGGTTTCGTGAAGGTTCGCACCAAAATGATTTGAAAGAGACTAAGCGACATTCGTCTTTTCATTTGTCAAGAGCCTTTCAACATTTCATCACGCAGCTGATATGAGCTGGTTCACCAAATATGCTGATCAAATAAAGGAACAATATTAATCATCACTTCTTCCAACTCTGGTGTCACTGATGACACGACTGCTTTTACTGTCATCACTGTGACCCGTCCAGTTTCTCTCAAATTGCTGGAAAATGGATAAAAAACACAAGATCGTTTGGCTCATGTTTGGACCACTTGTTTGTTTTTGAATGTGCAGGGGGGGAAAAATTCAGGGCTTTACATCACAATTCAAGGTTATAGAAATGAACGATCTTAAATAGGAAATATAAGAAGACTTATGCTAGCCAGTCTTGGTCTCGTATCCCAGTGCAGTTTTGACTAACAGGTCTCTGGGCTGCCAGCTCTAAAGAAGGTAAGCTTTGTTCTCTACTTGAGTTCTGAAGTCCTCAAATTCACTGTCATGGGGAAAAACACAACCCTATGCCTGTGGTTACTGTCCTTTTTTCGAAATGTACCTGTCCTTAGCTGTGACATGTTCATTGGCTCTGCGGGATGTATGGGCTGCTGGTAGATGATATGTGATATGTGGTATATTGTTCACAGATAATTCACAGTCAGAATGACTTACGCTTGTTGTCCCGTGCCCTGCGGCTCCTTTCGCGCTCCCTCTCCCTTCGCTGGCTCACGAGAGACTCTGTGCCTGTCTCTGTGTCCAGTCCATCCCGACTGCTCACCGCGTTGGCACTAAACACACACACACATCCTTGAGAATTGGTGCTTCTTCTCATGCGAGCATAAAACAACATTTGACAACAACATTGTCCTAAGTAGTCCTGTAGTTAAGAGTCATATGCACACTGTTAATCTTTTGTATTTCTCCTCCAGGTGAGAGTCTGATTTTATCATTCTTATTGGGGAGAAGTAACGTGGCCTCAGGCCGTGCAGCACTCAACGCAGTACAGAAGTGCATTAGTGTGTATATATATATATATATATATATATATATATATATATATATATATATATATATATATATATGTGTGCGTGTGTGTGTGTGTGTGTGAGGATGTGCCGTGGGGCTGGTTATTCTATCAAAGCTTGTGGAATGCTGCTCAGGGCTGGAGAGAAACCTGAGGCTGGTGAGAACTCCATCTGAGTCTCTCTGCACATACACCCAAGAGGAGTCAGGAAATAAATAAATAAGGTGCTTTCTTAACTATTACAGCATTTTAACACCTGCAACAGCTTATTTGTTGCAGAGTACTTTTTCTTAAAGTTCGGTCTGTTTTGACAGGTTTGAGCATTCAACCTGTATTTGGGTGTGCATCACCCAACAACTGACACCCAATCTGGCAAAAACTGAGGGGCTCAATCCACATACAAAACAGTGATATGAAGGTCCGCCAAAATGATTTGAAAGAAAATAAGCGCTTGCACTGCTAAGGTAAAGTTCAACTTTCGCTATTTGCAAGGACTGCAGAGGCTTTCGCTACTTAACCTGCACCCCCTAACCAATTTATGAAAAAAATATAGACCCTTTATCACAGCAGACCAAAACTCATTTCGTTTTTGAGCACACACATCAATGTACATGTTTTCATCTCCTTTACAGGGCTTAAATGAATCATCTCAATGAACAACATAAACAGTCCTACAGCTCAATAAGCCTGTGCAGAAACATGTTTAAATTATAATTACTGGTATATTACAAAAGCATAAAATAGCTCCATCAGTGCACGAAGAAGCAACGCTGAACTAGGGGTACACTATTAACTGGTAGGTACACTAATGAGAAAGAGTTACACTAAAGAAAAGATAGAATACTATAAATGTTGACTGGGAGTTAATAGTGTACCAATTAACTGGTAGTCAACAATTATAGTGTTCTATCTGTTCTCTAATAAAAATCACCAGCAGAAGAAAACCAATCCTTAATGAGAACCACTAAGAGATGTCCATCAAAACACATGCTGACAAGTTCCTGACCAATCAAATAACCCTCAAGTGTGCAAAGTTTGGTCAGCTTGAAAATCGCTGCAATGGAAATCAACCAAACCAGAAGAAAAGATACAATGCCACAAGAAAACACACTCTGGTACAGACGTCAGCAAAACAAACTAGGCTTATTTGTCCACTGAGTTCAAACCTGATAGAAACGAAGACTTTTGTTTCATTTTCATTTGATCTGATTTGGCTTTATGTTCAATGAAACTAACCAAAACAAAACAAAATAGATGGGATGTGTATGACAAGACATGGCTGGAAAAGTCTTTCAATCATTGGCAGCTAAAAAAGAAAAACCTCTTTGAAAGTGTGAAAGTAATCAAACAAACAAACAATTTGTGAATTGTATCTAGCATATCTTATTTTGCGTTTTTTTACATTCAGATATCCAGAAAACATACTGCTGCTGAATGTCAGCGCTGTCCTCTGGCATGAAACACTGCGGTAAAAATTCTACCTGCAACCCAACATGCACGCTGTATCTGGTGCAGTTTCTGCAGGTGGGCTGAATCATGTACTCAATGCAACTGAAATGCGCTAAGGCTCACTCGCAAGCACACCAAGCCTCTCACAAGTTTTGGTGCGATAACTGTGTTCACACCTGCCCAATCAAACCGATGGAATGCATCAGTGTGGTTCGTTCTGACAGATGTAAACACTTTACCCATACACAGGTGCAAACCAAACAACTGAACCCTGGTCTGCCAGAAACGTGGGGTCTCAGCTCTTGTCTAAGTAAACCGAGGATCAGTACAATAGCTTGCACCGACATCGCGTAGACGGAAATGATTACGGCTGTCTCATTTTCAACATTCATCTTTTTCAGCCGTAATAACTTTTCGAAGCAATAAGTATGACCACAGAGTAGCATGCACAGAACCTGCTCTGCAGTCAGCATACGACGGTGTTAAAGCTGAAAAATAAAAACGATTCTTATTTCTAGATCACTCGTTAATCAACATGAACACATCGTTTTTCTTTTTAATGGCTTAAATAGATATTAAAAGACAATAATAATAGATAATAAAAAAATATTTAACATCTCAATGAACAGCAGAAATTTATAAGTCGAAATAAGCGTGTATAGAAATGTCAGAAATTGTTAGTGAGTTTATGGAATGTGTAATATTGTAATAAAATGCTAGTAACTCCTAGGTAGTAACTATAGTATCTTTTATTTGAGTATCTTTCTCAAATAAAATGCACTTGATTAACCTGCAAAAGTATAACAACCTTTATGAAAACCCGTATGAAATGTCCCTGCCAAATTCCTGACCAATCAATTAACACTCAAGTGTGAAACCTTCTGAAGCTAATGGAAAAAAAAATAGTGTCACAAAGACTCGGGCAATGACTGAGTGTGAAAACAGCCTCACACCGTTTCCTCCATGCTCGAGTGTGATTGCTGTGCTCACGCCTACGCACAACAAACCGCACTTTACTGGACTGTAACATCTTTATATCTGAATCTTAATTCGATATAGGTATGCTTCAGTAATTACAAATGCCTATTGGCCAGGAATGAATATGACGAACTGAAAAGCAGAACAGCTTTGGGAAAACGGACATCAAGGCAAACGTGCATGAAATCATAGTTGGTCTTCTCGCTATGACTCATTTACTCCACCACAGTGAGGTGAGCTGGTGTCTCTCTCTGGTGGATTGAAGCTGTCATTTCACCAGCTGGATGATAAACTACAACTGCAGTCTACACTATACATAAATTGTGCATTTCTAGACACGAAAATACAGTTTTATAAATTATAGGGTAGACGTGGACAAATCAGTGTTTTTTTTTTTTATTCGTAGCTGCCCAACGTACAAGCAGGTTCAGCTTTATAATTCACACACCTATCTTCTTAACTCGTCCAACAACCAGAAAAAAAAAATCTACTACCTACTGGCTTTAGCAAAATAACTTTTTATTTAATATGCTTACTTGAATATAACACACTCCAACTGGCTCATAGTTCCGATTTCCTCAACATTTCCAGAAGTAGTAATAAGAAGGGATGTGGAAACTGTGAGAAAACGGAGCAAAATTCAGAACAGTGCAGCACAGAAACTTTGATCGAGTGAAAAATGAAGATGCCTCAAATAAGTTCTTCATGTACCAGAGAACACCACCGCTCATACCAATTTTACATTTGTCATTTTATCTTTCTGCTCAGTTGACCTTCTATCCAAAGCAACTTACAATTTAGACAGGCCATAGCTGAGCCGTTGAGGGTTAAGTGCCTTGGTCATGGACTGCACAGTGGCAGATTGGCAAGGGCAGATTTGAAACTCACAACCTTCTGATCGATCGCTCAATGCCTTAACCACTGAGCCACCACAAGACTTTAGAGTCATTAGAGACATTCTGAAGAGAAGATAAAGAACACAGCTACATAAAGTCACCCCACTAGTGGTTCAACTACTCGCTTATTTTCCATAGTCTGTATTAATGCACATAATAGCTTGTTGAGTTACATTATGTTAGTTGCTGCTTTTTAGCCTAGTTAACTGGAAAGCATAAGGGCTGCACACTGGAGCTTTGACTCGCTCAGTGGGCTAGGTAAAGAATTTATCATTTGTCCACCCCTGTAGATATACAGCAATAACACAGTTTCATAATTATAATGTATTCATAGATATCTACCTACTAAATCTGGAAAGATGTTTTTTTTTTTTTTACCCAAGACAGCATAATGAGCAACCCAAGCTTTACATATATAAGCCTGCAAAATAATCCTCTCTGCTTTGCTTATACAGTGTATACACCGGGTTCATGTTATTGTGCTTCCAAAGCCACTGAGCCCCATTAAA
The DNA here is from genome assembly GCA_022985145.1 of Pangasius djambal. Classification (NCBI taxonomy): domain Eukaryota; kingdom Metazoa; phylum Chordata; class Actinopteri; order Siluriformes; family Pangasiidae; genus Pangasius; species Pangasius djambal. The sequence goes on along the minus strand of CM040990.1, from coordinate 7,325,416 downwards.
GCAAGGGGGTTGCTCAAGCCTTGAGAGGATTAAGACAGATGTAGCACCCTACCACGTCCTTGGGGTAATGGAGACAAGCGCTTTTAATGTCTGCTAATCCGGTTTAGCCACTCAGGGACTGGCTACCATGTGCTCTCCTCATCCCTTCAAATGTATTCACCAGGACTACTGAATAATACACGGCACAAAAGCACAAAGGGAACAGACCGGAGATAACATTTGGTTATTTACTGATGCTGCAGCGCAGCTTTTGTAATGGAAATAAATCAGATTTGCTGCGAGAGAAACACACAACCGGGAATTGACTGAATTAATCTGCAGGAAAATTGGCCGGTAGTCTGTGGGATGATGATGGCGAGAGCCAAATGACATGGCAGCAAAAGGGGAAAGGAGGAGAGCTGAGACGAGGCCTGGAGGTCACACCGCTAGATGGCAGTCAAACCCACAGGAAATGGCCACAGAATCTGCTCTATGTCTGTGTGTGGGTGAGGAAGTTGAAACACTAACTGGCCCACAGGGGGCAAAAATGAGACGAAGTTAATTTTAAAATAAAGAGACAGCAGGATGTGACAGATTGCATGGACTCAGTGTGGTCCCTGGAGTAATAGACACACTGCTGATAGACACCAACATCTGATATGGAATTATCGCAACTATGATTTAGCTAAACTTTTTCAAATATACAAAGAAAGCCTAATGTCTGTGTTTGGGCTGCATGGATGAGTGAACTGTCATGTATGGGCAGATGAGGACATGAATGCTAGCAAACAAACAGACACACACAGACTGTAGCGTCTAACCCTAAAATGAGAGCAGCACTTGGGCTCTGATTCACAAATATGACTCCCAACTGGATGATAAACAGACCTCGTCTCCAGCTAGCCAACAGACATCTGCTACTACAGTCACCGCTGCAGTCAGGAGCCCAGACTGGACCGAGACAAATCAGCTGTTCAACCATGGATATGTTTCTATCCAAATGAGTTGCAAATTTTAAGGGATTTTCTGAAACGTCGGCAAACGGAAATGCAAATCATAGTGTGTTTTCTGCAATTGTCCTGAATATTCTCGATAATCACTGACAAACTAGTAATTTATGTCAGCATTCATCTTTCTTCTTATCCAGACAACTTTTCACCTTTTATACCTCAGTGTGCAAAGTTTTTCCCCAATATTTAAGCAAGTCATTTTCTAGAAATCCCGAAGCCTCGTGACTATGTACGCGTACATGCCTGTGCCTGTAATTTGGTAGTTATATGTACAGTATTTTGTGATGTATTCCTGGAATATTTCCATAAAGTCATAACCCAGCGCCCCTAAGAACACTGCTATGGAGCCTATACATCCAGTCCTGGTCTGGCTTTTTAAGGTTGTGGTTTTAATTACAGCTCCAGTATGCATTAGTCTCCTGCTGTGTTTATGGTGTAATTCGAGTTTATTGCTATAAAACAATATTTGCACTATACATGTACTAACCCTGTACTAAAAGTTAATTAGCTGTGCTTGTATCGTATACTTACTGAAATGAGGGGGGTCTCGAGTCTCCGATGCCTCCTGTTCGCTCCAGCGGGGGCGGCAGCTCGGCGTGACTCTCTGGGCACTGAGATCCGCCATCTGAGTGTGTGCTTTCAGTCAGCACCAACTACAGCCAAACACACACACATGTAAAAACAAAGATCTCAGGAAGAGCCTCTCCACAGCGACTAGTGGTCTTGCATAAATAAGCAATGCAGGAAGAGGGACTACAACAGAATGCATTTAGTGAGCTGGGAAAAAGCGTGGACCCTAAAGGATTATGCAAACTGGCCTACAGACACAGGCACTGTTATGTGCTTTCATAAGCTAAATAATGAGAGTTAAGTGGGCAGCTCATGGCCTGCTAAAACCAACGCACACGGCCAAATCCATGAAAAACAATTTACCACAATAAGATGGTGTGGCTATTTGTTAAACCACAGGTGTCAAACTCAAACCCAGCATTTATGCAGACCGGGATTAACATGTTATAATGAAAGACCCCAAAATCCTAAATGCATCACCAGTTCTATTAATTACAGCGATGTACATACAACTCGTATTTATTTTCAAATTCTCCAGTGTAACTACTCTCAGATATGTCAAAATGTAGCAATGTACCAGTCAGGTACTAGACACTGGTACTGGGGCTGCTAGCATTCTGAAATGCTATTTTGTTGTTTGTTTGTTGTTGTTTTGTTTTTAAATCTGAACTACTGGTGTATGTTACGCAGTGAACATGACCACTGACACAACACAAATCTTGCGCAGGACACACATTAAAGCACACATTTAGCCAGTGACGTTTCATATAATTTAGCAACAGAAGCTTACAGAGTGCCGACCTAGATACTGAAGTGAAAGAGGAAACTGAAAGAAAAAAACTCCCTGAAAAGATTTGAGGAGGAAGAGGACATCTGCAACTAATATAACAGATTGACACAGGTTAAATAATAATGTAATAATAATAATATAAAAATTATAGAGACGTCTGTGTCTAAAGCATCCATGAATAATACATCCTTTTGTAATCTTGTAAACTGATTGCTTTGGCCTGTTGCAGAGACTTTTCTTGCGTAAGTTGGGCTTCATAATTATTCAGTCACATGCCCATAACATGTATGTAAGCTATATCTATACTAGAAACACTTAAGACAGTGTACACAAACTCCATTTGTGGTTCTCCAGTCAACAATTTTGTTGCATCTCCAAATATGTTTTTCCCCACAGAATCTTTACCGACCTATTAACCTTCTCATGGAAGATTTTTCTTCAATTTTACTATTTTATATTGTTTTAGAATGAAGACATAAACACTATGTATTAATATGGAATTATGCAGTTACCAAGTGTTAAAAGTGTTAAACCACTCATAATTAGTTTATATTTTAAATTCTTAACAGTATTCCTGACGAAGATTTGCATGCGCTTGGCATCTTCTCAAGCAGCTTCATGAGAGAGCTTCACCCAGGAGGCATTTCTTAAAGTTGCCAAATAGGCTGAGCACTGAGCACCCAAACTATTTGCTTAGGGAAACAATTTAATCGCAAGTAAATACTACTTGTTTTAAGTCAAAACTTATGCTACAAGAACATTTTACATAGTATGCCTAAGAATCAAATTTCAACCATAAGCCTTTAACAAGATAAAAGATAAGACGAGATTTTTTCTCCTTAAAAAAACGAAAAATATATGTTCAGTGTAGTATATACAACCTACCTGGGGTTACTTCTAGAGGTATTTGTAGCAGGAAATCATAATCTTTCAAGAGATGGAATGCGTAGTCCAAAAAAAATGACTGAGCTGACAGATATGAACAGGACCAGGGTATGAAACCGGCACCCGCCACCCGCCGAATCCGGGTTAATTGTCGGCAGTGGCATATAAAATTGTCTGGTCATCTGCCACTTTGGCGTGTACATTTCTTGCACAAGTAGGGCTTACAAAAGTAGATATCTAAATTTGCATAATTTAGTTGTACTCGTTCCTCCCTCAACGTTCGTTATTAACGGTGGCTGTACAAACATTACCCGTCAATTTGAAAGTGGAAGCGAAGAAAAAGCAAAAACCCGGAAGTGTGAAATTGGCTAACTGTCTGTTGCGTTCATAAAATAACTCCCACCTAACGGCAGTAAGTGGTGACTGAGGCTCATATTCTGCCTAACGTCTCCTTTTGTGTTCCACTGAAGAAAGAAAGTCCTATGACTTGAGGATGAGTAAATAATGACAAAATTTTCATTTTTGGTTTGCACAGTTTAAATAAGTGCATACATGCAAGGTGCTACATGTAAAGGGAAAGGACTGATGTGTTCTTTTGTATGGCTGCATAGCTGAGTGTTTTAAACTTACATGAATTTAATGAATGCTTGTGTGCAGATGACTTCTTATGATTACTTTAAAATAAAATAAAAAAAAGAAAGAAATTATTTCTATCAATTATATCACTTAAAACAATGTTGGCAGTTTCTGTTTTTGTGAGGTAGAAATTCGGAGTGACCGGTAGGCAGGTGGAGGAAAAAGCTCATTTCAGACCCAGAACAGGACAGAGTGAATATGATTTGAGAGGATGTCAATATCGGATCAGTATGGGGCTCCACCTAATATTCAGGGCTCTGTTATTCATATCGAAAGTTGAGCTGGAATGCAAAGTCAGTTTTAGTAGTCGTCACGACATATTTGTTGTTAACGGCGATACACCAGTCTGCTTTCTTTGTAAAGAAGCTGTCATGAAAATATATAATTTGGTGACTCACAATCATATACAGTGGTAAAAAAGTCAAATTAAAAAAAGGTCTGTGCACACAGCAGCGTGTCTTTTAACAGGCTAAACACTGTTAGGTGCTAAAATCTATTATACCGATTTAACCACATTAACCATGGCTTATTATTCAGTTATTCATCCTAAAGCTGATTATGTATTATCTAGTAACTACAGTAAAAACCAGTGTACGTAGCCCATAGCCCAGATTACTGACGCATTGAAACAATAAGAAGACAAAGATGTCAAAGAAACAGTAGCGTTTATGCCTGCTTGATGCCAAAGAAAAATGCCAATGTGGCTTGGGTAGAAACTGAGCTGGACACCTCACTGGTACTGCATCTTGCCCTAATCGTGTCTTACGTCAGGCTTTTTGATGAGTTGCGATATGATTTTGTAGGGGCATGTGTCATGGAGGCTCTCTTCACTACATCATTGTGTGTTCTGTTTGCAGCAAACCTTACAGTATGTTACATGGTTCAAGTGCATGTGTGTGTTTGTGCACTGGGATGACGATGATGCAGGTTAAAACTGGAACGTTACACTGTGCTATATGAAGCTCATACGTATGTTGCAGAGGGGGCGGGACGCAGGACATCCGTCTCACTTACCCAGGACACCACTCTTCCGTTGAAGCAGGGCAGCTTGGCGTTATCGTCAGATATCTCTTCTTTGACCACCCTGTGGAAGACACACACATGCACACACACACGGAGCAGTTAGGAACTCTTTGAGAACTCTGATCTCATGCTCTCATCTATCTGCAAAAGCTGAAGCATACTGAAAGCATGTCACGCTCAAACAGTGGAATTTTCCATTTAGCTCCTAACTGCTAGCAAGCCATCATGGGAATGCTGGATGGCCCTGTTGACCGAGCCACTGAAATCTACTCCATCTTGCAGTCAGACTTCAGTACTACTTAATGTATGTTTCAGTTTACACAAAACTCCAGCTGCTGATGGCCACATGCCTTGTACCACAAAAAAAAACAGGCAGAGATTATGTAAGACAGAATAAGTGTGTGAGTGTGTGTATGTAGCAAGGGTGTCAGGGCACGGGATGGGTTATTAATAGGATGATCAAGTATGTTAGCATGGGTGCTTTTGGTGTTCCTCCCAGGCTGTAAATTCCCCACAGAAATACCCTGCAGTTAGCCTTTAACCCCCTTTTACATGGTTCAGCGCTCACACACCTGCTAGTCTCCCATCATCAGATCCACGCACACACACAGAGCACAAAGTATATAATATAATCCATACGCCATGTCGTGAGAAATTCCCTCAGCATACTGAAATTACAAGCTGTTTCCTCTGAGCCCGTGCAGAACTTCCAGGTCATGTGACCTAGGAACTAGAAGATGAAGTTGACATGGGGTAACTAATGAAAAAAAAAAAAAAAAGCTATGGCTTGCTCCAGAGCTCCAAGGCCAACAGAGGAAACTTGCCAGGAACTAGTCAACGAGAGGAAGTGTCCTCTATAATATATGAGTTCGTGTGGAAGCTAGAGAAGGCAGCATTAAGGAATACAAGGAAAAACAAACAACTTTGTATATAAAGGTGTTTGTTTTAAAGACATAATGGTTTGGGGGGGGGGGGGGGTGAAAATAAATTGAACACTGACAATAAAAAGAAATGAAATGAAACAGAAATAATCTTCTTCTTGATTGAACATAAAACCGGACGCCTTTCTGAAACAGACAGTAAACTTAAACAGGCAGACTATTTCAAAAGAAAATGACATTTTGACACAAACATCTTTTGGGGGTGTAATTCAACGCCATTATTATCTGTAGCTGCACATACAAGTAAATATTTTAAAATTGTATTACTTTTTTGAGCCCCCTGTAGAGTTATGCGGCCCTGCGCACAGCATTCCGTCTGCATGTGCTATAAATACATCAGCAGCTCTATAAATAAATCAGAAATGCGTGCACACCACTGTTCACTGAGACTGAGAAAAACAAGAAAAATGCCTTCCTTGTCTAATGGCCAAACTTTTTGGGCTAGAGTCAAGTCTTTTTGTGCGGGTTATGAACTGTAGTTGGTGTGATAACTTTGCTTAAACCTGGCAACCCTGCCCGCAACCTTCAGACTTGCACCTTTCAGGATCCACATGCAAGTAAAAACCTGGTGAGTATTGACGGCAGGACATGAGTGCGTAAAATCAGTGTGTAGTTTATTCGTGCGAATCCATGAATCAGTGTCCATACTCCAGGCAGGGGTCAGAGAACAGGCAGACAACATAACACAGGTTAATCCATAACCATAAAGGAAAAACAAGCGCAAATCAAGACCAGGAAGTCTAACTAGAATTATAAAAACAAAGCAACAAGAAAAGACAAGTGAGCTTGGCTCAGAAACGTACATAACAATGACGGGACACAGGAGGGTATAAGGAGACAAACTAATCAGTAACTAAACAGGAAACAGGTGGGCACAGCAAGACACAATAGGGAGATAAACCAATGACAAGACAGGGGTGGGGACAAGACTCAAATCACAGCCAAACCCACATGCAGGTTTAAAAAAAAATAAGCACACGGAAGTGGATCAAATAAAAGATGAGCGTGCCTCACACAGAGGGGGAATAATGATAATAATTCGTGATAATATTAATATTCGGTTACACCCCTAGCGTGCAAGCTTCCAAACTGAACTCCTAACTACTGAGTCTTTTGTACCGAGACCTCCCGCTGCCTGTGATTGGTCAAAATATCACATGGATTCTTGCATCGCTGCACGGAGTGACAGTTTGATTTCAGAGTCTGTTTGCAGGTTTGCTTGACAGAGCGTATAGGGTTTGTTTACGGTTGTCAAAGCAGCAGAATGAACATACAACAAAACTCAAATATGCCATCTCTTTCGTTTTATCTCTTAAAATGTGCCTATTTCACCACCTGTTCTGTTTATTTGTTCAGTAGGACACGGTTGATTATGCCTACTTTAAGCAGTCCAAAAAAATAAGACTTAAAATATGTCTTAAAATGTAAGAGCGTGACTACGATTGCAAAATGAACTGTAACATTTAAAAGGGATATTGATTTAACGAGGCAGTTTAAAACATACGAGGTTTCCCACGGCAGCAGCTCAAAGGGTCAAGCAGTCTATGGCAAATCTGACCTGGCACCCTTTTCACAGGAAAACTTGGACTATATGTGTGTGGTTTTTTTTTTTGTTTTTGTTTTTTTTTTTCACACCAGGCTTTAAGCAGGAGCTGAAGTGACAAAGTCAGTTTGGTGCTTATTACTGTTTAATACTCTTTAGTTTCTCTTTACCTGAATTATAATTTCCTATGAACGCAAAACTCTTCATATGGTAATTAACACAAACAAATATATAAATATTTCAAACATGGTTTCATAATAATAAGCTTAATATTATGAAATCACTCTGACCAATCAGGACTCAAGAGGCAAGTTGCTGCTGCCTGAGAATTAATATCAAAATTTTCCTCAGTGACATGCATAAAAATATTAGTTATTTTTTACAAAAATATTAATTAATTATTAATATTCGCATCTCATTTTAAAACAAGAAAAACCCTGAAGTAAATAATCTTATTTGAAATTTCAGTATCATAATTTTCAGCATCAATGAAAGAACTCAGATATCCTCCTAAAATATTTTGTAAATCAGGCTTCTTAAGATGATCACACTTTGTCTTTCATATTTAATCAGATTTATACAAATTTATACATAATTTTTTTTTACACAGTTATCACAGAATTCTTAAAGAATCACACAACACCAGGAAATTTTCTGTGACTTTACTTTTATGGGGATGGCTTAAAAGTATATAACAGGGGTGTCTAACTCAAATTCTGCCCGGGCCGCTTCAGGTCAAGAAAGCAGCGGTGGAAACCGGAGTGCACGTATATACAGTAGTTTACGGTAACTACTCTTCAGACGTTTTAAAAAGTGGAAAAGGCTGCCATTTTAGTTAATCCGGATTTGGCCCGTGGGCCTTGTGTTTGACACGTGTGGTACATAAAATAACTATTTTAGATTTATTTTTACAGTACACTGTTATGCATACCCCTCGAATCAACTAAACTGACAAATATCCCACATGCATTTTCTCAAACAATCACATGTAACTTGGGACTTGACAGAGTGAGCCACACTGAGGTGTTAAGCAGGGGTGTTGCTGCTTCACAATGACATGGCTGCCCTGATGATGTTCTTACTTATCTGTTCCAGGGATTTCCTGTGACACTCCAGCTGCAAGTCTGAACTAACCCAGATGCTGCACAACCCACGTGGGATGCTGTCAGCAATCAAAACAAACACACAACACACCAGGCCAGATGAATACCATGCTGATGGGAGTCTCTGGAGAGCAGCCTTCTGCCTCATCTTCACACTGTGCAGGACTGAAGCTCGACTCACGTCTTACTGACTCAATCTGTCTATGAGCCGAGAGCAGGAAACAACACTTCCTCCTCTGTCCTTAATGGTCACGTGCTGCTCCACTCCACACGGTAACCTTGTCCTTACCAGAAAAATCAGTGCCTAATTACTCAAATTTTCATTAGATGCCTGTTAGTTCTGTATTAACTGTATTAAGTCTTGCATATGATGTTTAAAGCTCTAAAATGTTTAGCTCCGGCATATCTCGCTGATCTCCTGAAGCAGCCTCCTGAGAATATCATGTCATGTCACAACATCACATGAGATGTCACAATTTTGGTTAATGATTAACTGCAACTATGGGATATAATGTGCATATATTTTATGAAGAAAAGGCATCTATCAACACTAAACATAAATAAATTCAATTTCTGGTTGCTTGTGAAAATAAATTGCAAAGCACACCTAGTGGAAATCAGCAATATATTAATTATGCAGCTAATGCAATTGCACTGTTTGAACACCAAAGGTCCCAATCTGTGCAACACATACAGTTAAAGAGCACGCTGGTCACGTGATTGTGCTCCTTCGTGGAGAGTCTGCACCATTACCGGGAATCATTTGTACGTATGAAGTGACCGATAAGCTCCAAAACACAACAACCGACATGCATTATAGGTTATATGTTTACACAATCATGTTATAACAGTTCAGTTATAACATTGCCCGATGGCGGGCATTTTAGCTAACTTTGGAGCTCTGTTTCTAGTTAAAATGATGCCTTTGTTTATTCAATCAAATTTTAGGGAGAATTTATAAATTTGTTTATTTATTTTTTTGATATGGTGAATCTCTGGTACATTTGTTTACAATATGAAACCTCTGTTCATAGATATTTTTAAATTTATTTAGTTTTATACAGACAAAAATGGACATCGTTTTACATCGTTTATAATTCAGAAATTTAAAAAGGAGTCTTGCATATGATGTTTAAAGCTCTAAAATGTTTAGCTCCGGCATATCTCGCTGATCTCCTGAAGCAGCCTCCTGAGAATATCATGTCATGTCACAACATCACATGAGATGTCACAATTTTGGCTGATGATTAACTGCAACTATGGGATATAATGTGCATATATTTTATGAAGAAAAGGCATCTATCAACACTAAACATAAATAAATTCAATTTCTGGTTGCTTGTGAAAATAAATTGCAAAGCACACCTAGTGGAAATCAGCAATATATTAATTACGCAGCTAATGCAATTGCACTGTTTGAACACCAAAGGTCCCAATCTGTGCAACACATACAGTTAAAGAGCACGCTGGTCACGTGATTGTGTTCCTTCGTGGAGAGTCTGCACCATTACCGGGAATCATTTGTACGTATGAAGTGACCGATAAGCTCCAAAACACAACAACCGACATGCATTATAGGTTATATGTTTACACAATCATGTTATAACAGTTCAGTTATAACATTGCCCGATGGCGGGCATTTTAGCTAACTTTGGAGCTCTGTTTCTAGTTAAAATGATGCCTTTGTTTATTCAATCAAATTTTAGGGAGAATTTATAAATTTGTTTATTTATTTTTTTTGATATGGTGAATCTCTGGTACATTTGTTCACAATATGAAACCTCTGTTCATAGATATTTTTAAATTTATTTAGTTTTATACAGACAAAAATGGACATCGTTTTACATCGTTTATAATTCAGAAATTTAAAAAGGAGTCTTTTCAGTTATTATTTTTCTGCATTAAAATTTTGTTCTAAATATTCTGAGAATCAATTTGAAATGAATCGTGAAACCAGTATCGTGAATCTAACTGAATCAGGACCAGAGTGTTTTGTTACACCCCTATTATTTAATAATTTTGAGAAGTCTGATCTCGAAGACCGATACAGACCTACTGCTAATCTTGATGATTCCTCACACATTTGTTATGTATTCCTTCTTTGCATCACTGTTCCCATGGCGACAAAGGCAATGTGCTCATGTTGGTGTTTCTTTCTATTTTGATCCTGTCTCCACCCCCGTCTTGTCATTGGCATGTTACCTGCTTGTGTGCACCTGTTTTGTATTCAATCTTGATAAATTTTTTGTCTGTGAAACATTGCCAAATATTATCGTACTTTGTTTAATTACGTCCAAGCCTTTGTTTCTCCTGTCCTAGTTCCATGTACTTCCTGGTTTTGACCTCTGCCTGTTTGACTCTGTCTCTGACTCACAAAAGGCTATATACATAAAAAATATTTAATATTTTAAAAAGTAATATACTTTTAAGCAGACATTAACAATGTGCCTAACACTGCATGGAAAATAAATCTCTTGCTCTCCCGAGCTGCAGATTTAGCACAGTATTAACACGTTCAATGAATAATTACAGATTTGTAATTATTGCACCTGTATAAATAAACGACAACAAAATCCAGCCAGTTACAGTCTGACAAATCTGTATCAGTGTATTTGCTAAAGGAGATAATATGTGCATCCCACAGGTACTTTACTGAATGAACTCCACTGAATAAATCACATTACATAGCTACAATTTTATCTGATACTTACTTAAACTGTTGGAGAAGCCAAGACACAACAAATTTTATTTATTTTCATATGTATGCTCCTAACACAGTGTACACTGTTGTCATCTCTTATCACCGTTAATGAGGATGAAAGTACAGCACTGTGTGTCTACTGAGTTTAGTAAACAGGAAAATATACCTTTTAACTATTAGTGAATACGAATATGATCTTATTAAAGAAACATACAGACATCAACACAAAACCTATGGATAGTAATCAGTTGGATTAGAGAATATATGAATATATGAATATACCATGCAGCTCTTTCAAAGACAAAATGTTGTATTTTTTTGTCAGTAAACTGTAATCAAAGTCATAATGGAGATTAAATGTTATGTAGTAATTGTTCTAAGATGGATACCTCATTAAAATGAGCTATTACGGTTTATCCACAGTTTGCCTGTGCATCCGTTTTACAAATACCCAAAGAAGCAGTTCAGCAGAACTAAACATTTACCACCTGAGTGAACCCTGAGAGTTGAACTTTGAAGGACAAACACAGTGTTTGTTCATGCAATCAGCCTTGTGCTCTCCGGGCCCCAACGTGCAGCCAGGACTGAGAAGGACAGTGTAATAAACGCTGTGAGTCAACTGCGCTGTGTAACCAGGAAAAGCCGGTTCCGCTTGCAAGGTCATGCTGGGATGCGAGCGTGTGACGTGTGCGCGCGTGTCATGCCTCTGATGTTTAAAAGGCCCTGATGAAAGTCTAAGATCACAGGCGTGAAATGAAAACCACAAAACATGGGCAGGAATGAAGAGGTCTCAAAACACAAAATCACGTCTGACACTTAAATGCATTTCCTACTACATAAACACACACGCAACTTCATTACTGCTGCCACTTCGTTTCATTTCCACGTCCTCACTGTGCACATCGACCTTCTCATTTCCATGATATGGAAGAAGGGATATTTATTATTCCTCTTATACCACAGCGATCTGCCAACACTAAGAATTTGTATTTGCTAAAGCACAACACATCACATTTTTATCTGTTTATCGTTACTTTTAATGTTGTGGAACATCTGCGAAACAAGTACGTTCCTGTTATCACTTACATTACAGTACCTATAAAGCTGTTCCCTCGCCAGCTTCTCTTTTCCTCTCTTGAAGTTAATAAAACAAAAAAAAAAAAAATGCAGTTTGACATGTTATGGAGAAACCGGAAACCACAAAGCCCACGTCTAGTGTTGGAAAAAATAAAGATACAGCTTTACGTCTGACTGTTAAAGCGCTGACACTTTTTCAGTGTATGTGGAGCATTCACCGTACAAGCCCCTGTGTAATGTGTTACTATAGAAACGATAATGTATTATGATGAGTACATTCACATAAACGTGTGCTTTGTCTTGCAGCCTGCATTACTGTCAGAGCTGCTGTTATAGAAAATTAATCAACACCTTCTGACCAGTTAGATTCGAAAATTCAGCAGCGCTGTGATATAAATAATAGTCAGTGATATAATAAACGTTTAATATGACATTTATACAACAGCAAATCATATGTAATAATGATATTTTAGTATATTTTAGGGGAATTTATACAAGCATTAATGCATTAGTAGCATTTTTAATGAGGTACAGTTTCCTCAATGCCTTAAATCCATGCTAACATTTTTTTATTATTCAGAATTATTTATTGCCATGATGTAATCAGAGCTAAATATAACGTGAGAAACCTGCTGCTGATTGTGCTGCCACGTGCCTTTTCTCTCATGAAGCACAGCATGAATTTAACACGGTCTCCTACACGAGTGAGAGTTTAATACATGCGAGTAAACACTAGTACAACAGCTCATGCTTACTTTTTACTCTCTTTTATTCATTTGTATTTTGTTCTGGGCAAAATCTGATCCAAGTCCAGAGCTATTAAAGAAGCTGACACTGATACAAGACCAGGGTTCCACCTACTGAACCAGAGAGAAGCGCGAGACAGGTCTATGAAAAACAGAAGGAGCTACAATGGAAACTTGAGGGATGATACACGAGGCTTGATGCTATGAAGACTATTTCCTGTACAGGTTGAACAGACCTGCACTGACTGGAAACAATCCTGTTTAAGAGCTCCTCGAATAAATTTAGAACATTCCTAGTAGAAATACTTTCACAAAATCCCTGATAATGAAGAATTTACATTAGTGAGCTGGGATTTGTGTGCTTAGATTTACCTATTCATCCAAGGCTGCTTTACCTGTACTATATAAGGATGTTTCTATTTCATTAAAGATTCAAACTGTGTGTCCTAAAACCCAATGAGGGCATAACTCAAACTCTCCAAGCAGCTATGAGGCTACAAATGAAGGGCCGCTACTACAAGTGAAGCTCAGTGCTTTGGAACACAAGGTCGTCAGTTCAAATCCCAGGACTGCCTGAGAGCTGCTGTTAGACCTCTCAACTGTCACATACTGTTTATAAGTGTGTACAGTACAATAAAATTATTTTCATAGCCTATCCTAGGATGTTAGTATGATGGACTGAGTCATGATACAGTGTCCCTGGAGCAGAGAGGGTTAAGGGAAGTGCTCTGAGTTGAACTCACAATCGTCCAATCAGTAGGCCAGGACCTTATCCACTGAGCCTCCACTGCCACTGCTCGGGCTCTTTCAATAGAAGCGTATATTAAAATACATATCACACGTTTTAAAATCCTTTATCAGGAAAGTATTCTCGCTTCGACAGCCTTAATTCTGGGGGTGAGGAGTGGCGTCCGTGGGATACGTACGGACTATACGTTGATTCGTTCATCTTCAGTAACCGCTTTGTCCTGGATTTCGGGAATACTAGGCACGGGGTGAGAATACACCCTGGATAGCAGGGCGCCATGCACACACATTCACACACTCATTCACACCTAGGGCCAATTTTAGAATAGCCAATCCACCTACTCACATGTCAAATTATAGCATTGGAGTTGCCATTTATATAAAACAAACTCGCTAGACAGTAGCTCCTGCCCAAATTTAACCCCTATCTGGGACCACGTTTCTAATCCACCATTCCATTATAACCTCTATGATACATAAGATCACAACTGCTAAGTAACATAAGATGCTTAGAGGCATGTAGAATTATATTCCTGAAACAAAAAGGCTGGAAAGAAGGTACAAAGAGGCATCTATTGCTTTTCTACTGGCTGCAGATTTGAAAACATTTGAAATGTGAACGACTGAGACCGGCTCTTTTCAGTGAGTCAAATTATTTGGCTCAGTAAGTGCTGACTCCTTCAGTTCCAAACTTTTTTTTTTCTTAATGCGGTATTATGAACAGTGATTCTTCATCTTTGCACAACTACGGCTCACGTTGTTTCGTGAAATCGGAATCTACCTTCTAATTAACAAAATAACATCAATTCGCACTGCATTTGTACTACATAAGTAAGTGCACTGACAAAACCGGAAGCAGAACAGTAAGCATCTCTGCATTACTCTTATTCTGCCTTCTGTGTCTGTGTTTCATTAACAAGATTTCTTTCCATTTTTCCTCATAACTGATCACCTCCGCTAATACATCTGATCACATGCAGTAGCCCTCAATGAGCAGCAGTGCAGCGGCTCCTTCCTGCTTCATACACACAGCTGAGAGTCAAACACCATCACATCATCTATACTAACGATCAGCCAGTGAAACAAGGGTTACATGGAAGCATTTCGAGTGAATCAGACTGCAAAAGTGATGGCGCTTTCTCCATTAAAAATGCATATAAGTGAAAATATATATGAGTCAGCTTTTAGCTAACACCTGAGAGAACCGGCTCAAGGAGTCGACTCGCTCGTGAATGACTCATCACGAGTCGATGGCGTGTGAAGCGAGACGGTCGCTCAGCTCTTCGAAGTGAAATTTGCATGTGCAACGTGCATCTCGTTGAATGGTACGTTTATAGGTGCAGCTGTATTTATTTATTTATTTATTTTTTTGGGGCTGTACAAAGCTTAATGTTAAAAATGGCCTCTCTAACATCAATACGACAAATCCATTATGATGATGGACAGGAAAAAAAAAATCCATTAAAAATGTATCCTGAATGTGAATTTAGAATTGTACACGTTGCTATAAAACAAAAAGGAAAGACCCAAGTGTTGAATAAACTGTAAGATTTCAATCAGTACTCTCTGTTTCAACTCAATTCAAGACTGAAGCTCAGAGCTGGGCGATATGACAATATAATATCGACGCATAAAAATGAGCAATGGATTAATAATTACAGTAAGAAAGAAGTAGTGGATTGGGCTGTAAAACATATTTTTGTACAGATGCTTCGTTTATCATTACATTTAAATAAAATGATTATTAAACCCTTATTTTTCAAATTGTGGTTATGTTATGCATCATATAAAGATTATTTTTGGCTCCTCTGCTGTAGGTGTTCATTTAACACTTGCGGTTTTTTTTTTTTTTTCCTTCATGGCAGAACAAACTGAATTTAACACCAGTCTAATTTGTCTAACAGAGTGTTAGGATGGTGCGGTATACGGCAGCTGACACAATTCCCTCTTAACAGGCTCCCTACTGCTAGCTGCGAGGGTGCTACATTAATAGGGTGGTTTGGAACAAAGCCACTTCAGGTCAGCTTGGATTATATTTCATCTATGTGACATTTTCATGAAGGTGAGCTAATTAAAGCCCGGGTTAAGGTTAGAATAGTGTGTGGGTGTGCATGTGTTACATTGGACAAACTGTAGTTTAGTGTGTAATATTGTAATAAAGCAGGTTGGATCGTGTTACACCTTTGGGACTTGGTACAATATGACATAGAGGGCAAAAAATACATGGGAATAGGTGTGAAACAGACTAAGGGTTTGGAAACAGCCACCTGAGGTGAAGAAGGATCACGTGACGTTATCAGTATCTACCATATTACCCTGACATTGTTATGAAAATATATGAACCACAAAGGTTAGGGGTAAAAATGAGCCAGATTTAAGGCAAGGTAAGAATGCTAGAGCTAATCAAGGTTTAGGAAGCCCAAAAGAAAAAGGGTTTAATTAGAAATAGGACACAGCCACCATATTTGTGGCAATTTGTAGTGTGACTGGAATGCCAAAATGAGCTGTGTGTGTGTGTTGTGATCCATGTGGCCACTGAACCCAACAAAGCTTAAATATAGGCTTTTACAGGTTTCAAAACAGCTGTCAACATCTGTCGCTTAGGCTTTTTAAAGTGCCAGAGTGCATGTTTGCAGGAATTTTGAAGGCGTATGGCGACCTGGGTGTGATCGTTTTGTTGTGCAAGAACTACACACGAGCTGAACAAATGCACGCACACACACACACACACACAGACTCACCCGAAATCCTGGTCCATGGACTTGAAGAAGAATTTGTAGCTATTGACGGGTCGATTGCTGAGCACATTTTTGAAGTCCGCGAGCGTGACTCTGTCGGGAGAAACGGCGAGTTTGACTAAATAAGGAGTTTCCTCCTCATCGATGTGATAGATGATTTTCGTCTCCGCCATGAGCGCGCGCGCCTGCGACACTAATCATTGACAGGCGAAACAGAAAGGCGTTCCGGCTAGGCGACGACGACGACTAATAATTCATTTAAAACAACAACAACAACAACAGCGACAACAGCAGAACAACTCGGCGCTAGAATGGTGACATGTCTCGGGCTCGGGCTCGGTATCACGTCGGAAAGCAAATAAGCTCGCCTCTGTGGCGCTGGACGGCCGCAGACATACTCCAGCGCTGCGCGTCCGGCGCTACGGCGTCAGTGTGACTCGCGATACGGCAGCGCGGTCAAACAGGAAGGGCCGCTGCTTCAACACCGCGGCCGCGTCCCAATCCGCACACTACCCGACTAAATACTACGTCAAAACGCAACGCCACCAAGGGTTACCATAGCTACCATAGGTGGCGTGTTCTTTTTGTTTTTTTGTTTTTTGTTTTTGACATACTATGTAGTAGGGTAGTATGCGGTTTTGGACGCAGCCTCATTCTAGCGTAAGGCGACGTATAAATAAACAGAAGGGATGTGCTGCCCTCTAGTGGGGGAGTTAATGCACTACAGCTGCTTTTGTCTGGAGAATTAAAGCCACAATCAGGGGATTTTCCACAACATCCTGAAAGGTCTTTTTTTCCCCCGTCTGAACTCTGGAAGAGTGCAAGAACTGGGAAAAATCCCCATAACCACACACTTTCCGCACATTTCACAGTGAATTAAGGGCTTATGATTATTTTTGATTTTTGGAAAGTATGTGCTTCTAAACTCTGTGACATTTGCATGAAAAGTGTCTGATTGTAATGTAGTTTAGAGTCACAGTGGTGGAAATATAAACTATACACTCTCAGAACAGGGGTGCTACCCAGTGGCCTTGTCATTGGGGTGCTACCCTTAAGCGCACACCATTGGTACCTTTAATATGTATCTTTTAAAACTGGCCATGTAGTAGTGTACCTTTAAAGCTTTATTCTAAGAGGTAATTATGCATCCATCTTCTGTACTGCTTGTCCTACACAGGGTCATGGGGAGCCTGGAACTCAGGACGCAAGGCAGGGGACACCCCGGACAGGGTGCCAGACCATCACAGGGCACAATCACACACCCATTACGGGCAATTTGGAAATGCCAATCAGCCTATAAGGCTTTATACTGGGGGAAGAAACCTGGAAGCACAGGGAGAACATGCAGGCTCTGTGCACACAGGGTGGGGGTGGGATTCGAACCCCCAACCTTGGAGGCACAAGGCAACCATGCTAACCACAAAGCCACCATGCCCATCAATTATGTGTCATAAATCTTAATGTAAAGGTACACTATATCCACATTTCCAGGCGAATAATACATATTAAAGGTAAACAAACAAACAAATAAATAACTTTTTTCCTGAGAGTGTAGTTATTAGTCTATTTGACTGGTAACTTGAATTGAATGGGTCCAGTCCAACCCTCAATAACCAAAACTTAGTGTGTTCTGTTAACCCCTGGAAAGTTTATTAATAAAAAGGTCTACTGCTTTAATAAATAGAAAAAATACACTATGTGACCAAAAGTATGTGGACACCTGGCCTTCACACCGATATGTGTTTCTTCTCCAAACCATTGCCACGAAGTTGGGAGAACATAATTGTGTAGGACGTCTTTGTACGCTGTAGCATTACAATTTCCCTTCACTGGAACTAAGAGGCCCAAACCTGTTCCACTATGTTGCCCAAAGCACATAATGTGCACAAAGCGAGTGCCATGAAGACAAAAAAGTGTGACAATTTTTTTTAGGCCTTTAAATGTAATAATAATAATAATAATAATAATAATAATAATTCATTCATTCTTATTATTTATGACTATTAGAATATCTTTTATGATACACTTCTATTATGGTGCAAAACATATAGGCCTACGTAATATGTAGTCTATGTCCATTCCCTGGCCATTTTATTAGGAACACCTATAGCCTTGCTCATTCATGCCATTTTCCAAACAGCTAAGCATGTGGCATCACAACAGTGCAAAAAATCATGCGAATGCACATCAAGAGAGAGCTTCAATTAATGTTCACATCACACATCAGAATGGGGGAAGATGTGATCTCAGTGACGTTTACTCTGACATGGTTGCTGGTGCCAGACTATGACCACTGTAGCCTCAGATTCCTGGGCTTCGTTGACAAGGGTGAAGCCTGATGTGTTCTTCTGCTGTTGTAGCAGATCCACCTCAAGGATCAGCGTGTTGTCCATTCTGAGATGCTTTTCTGCTCACCACAGTTGTAAAAATTGGTTATTTGTGTCACCGTAGCCTGTCTTGTCAGCTCGAACCAGTCTGTCTATTCTCCTCTGACCTCTCTCATCTACAAGGCATTTCTGCCAACAGAACTGCTGCTCACTGGACGTTTTTTTCTTACTATTTTGTGTAAACTTTATAGACTGTTGTCTATCATTCTGGGAGAGATTTTCATGCCTAGGAGTTTCTGAAACACTCAAACCAGCCTTTTTGGCACCAACAACCACGCCACAATTAAAGTTACAGAGATCACATTTTTACCCCATTCTAATGTTTGATGTGAGCATTAACTGAAGCTGTTGGCTTGTATCTGCATTATTTTATCACTGTGCTGATGCAACATAGTAAATTTATGGGTAAATATGGGTAAAACTTTACTGAAACAGGACTCGTGTGAAACAGGAGGGGTTTAACATCTGTAACTGTTTAAACAGCAGGGAGCAGCAGACGCACATCACACTCTGTACACATTCAGACTAATGTTCTTAGGAAATGACCTAAAATGCCATCACAGCACCCTGAATCATAGAATATCTAATATTACTGCTCTGTGAATAGAGAAAGAATTATTACAGAAAATCTAGTGAGAGGGTTTTTTTTTTTGTTTTGTTTCTTTGTTTTTTTCACAGACCCTAATTTGACCCCAGGTAAAAAATGTTTTTTGATTATTACCCAGCCTCCCGAAAAACAAAATCATGTTAACCATTAATGGTTACTCTTAGTTTTGTAGTTGTTATTAATGGTAGTTTGTGTTTTCTATATGGGTTAATATCACAACATAAAGAATCCTAATGGCTTAACCATGACTGATTCGCTAATGGGGCATTCATTTTAGATGATTTTCCACTCTAAGTGTAAAATGACCTTATTCCATGACATCTTCCCAAAGAAAACATGGTGGTAATGGATACAGTTAAAACTTTTTTTTTTTTAAATCTATTTTAAAGTAGGTAAAGCACAACTTTGTTTAATAGAAAAAAAAAAGTCATTTGAGGGTTTCAGTGTTTAATCATGAGTTTACATTACAGCACAATCCTTAAAATAGTATTTTGTTATATTTGTGTATAAAAGTATACTGTGTAAAAGTATACCGTGTATATTTTTATTTCAGAAATAAGCCTCTAGCAGGATATTTCATTATAACCAGAATGTGTCTTACTCAAGCTGTCAAGATGATCTAATACTATCAACAGCCGTTTCAGAAATTCTACACACTCAGTGTGTAACATTATTCGTTGCATGTTGAAAATATGCCACATATGAACCAGATGAGACCTGATTACAAGCAAAATATAGATTCATTCTGGTATTTTACGTCAAAATGCAGATAATGGCCGTCATATGACATCATATGACAATTCCTGTTGCATGTCTATGGTGTCTTGAATACATATACACACCCTTGAATTTTTCCACATTTTGTAGTGTTACAACCTGGAACTGAAATGGATTTAATGGGCTCATTGCACAGACATTGCCTTGTTCTTACTAATACTGTTCCTGCATTTCTGGTTCTTTCACTACACTCGCAATGGCACTATTTAAGAACTCCAGAAGATGAATATAAATGTCCTTCATCAGGTTTGTAAGAGTTCTTCCAATCTCTTTCCATCTAGCAAACTGGAGAAAAGCTTCAAACTGTATGCATCCTCATGTATGCACAATTACAAAGGTAAGAAAATAGATATTTTATACTGTATTTAACTCAACTTATATAAATGTAGGAATAATATTTAGAGAAACATGAAGGATAAATTGCTGTCTCAGTGTACTGACAAATGTAAACAATGCTAAACATGAGAACCGCACTACTTCAAAACAGAAATGCGTCACAGCACTGAATGCATGCAGTCCTTTGGGATTATATGTCATGAATTTACAACAAAGTTGCTTCTCTGATTAATGCCCTTCTCACCCGGCCACTGACTTTTGGTTGATGACCTCCTCTAGGCAGAGTCACAGCTGTGCTATATTCTTTCCATTTTTTTTATAATCTATTCAACTTATTATATGACTTCTAATGGCAACTGGTTGCACCAGAACTACTTTAGGGGATTCATAGTGAATGGGGGTGAATACTTATGTGGTAACATCCTTTATGTTTTTATTTGTAAATATAGTTTGCAGGCTATATAGCTTTTCCTCCACTTCAACATTATGGGTATTTGGTGTAAATTCATGGCATACAATCTCAATTAAATTCATTTCATTTCCAGGTTGTAACACTACAAATTGTGGTAATGCTCAAGGGGAGTGAATACTTATGCAAGGCACTGTACATAAGGTAGATGAAAATTAAGTGACATTACCAATATTAACCGCATAAAGACTAACTCAAGCGGATTCCTTCAAAAATGTAGTTTATTAAATTCGAATGCCATGTTTTGTACAAAGCCCTTCATACCAGTAGAATCTGCTCTGCCTGTTTGCAGCCATTTCAGTTTCAATGCTGTTTCCTAAAAGCACTGCGTAATAAAGCTGTAATGTCACCTAAGATCTTATGAGTCAGTGTATTGTTTCTCAAAAGCCCAAAACTGAGTCATAAAGATCAGCGTCGTATGAGATCATAATTGCAAACCTGGGCCATACTAAGAGAAAATAAATGTAATAAATGCAATCTAAATATACATAGCTTCCTCAAGTATGCGTAATGCACATTTCTAGGCCTAATTAGAAAACAGAACAACAATTCTCTCTGTGTGTCTAGCACATGTGGCAGGATAACGAAATTGCATAGTGCTGTGCGCATAAACAATAAAACTAAATAAAGACAGACTAACAAAATGCTGGGAAATAGCAGTAAAAATACACAAAATATTTATGTACATATATGAGGGAGACATGAGAAGTTCATTCCACTTACATAAGTACATGTAGCCCTGGAACCACAAATAGTTAACTTCCTGAGTGTTTCTTAATCAGACTTGCTCAGACACATTTCATTTGGTTTCAGTAAAAGCATTCAATGCTTTTCTTCTAGAACGTTCCATCAGGTGAGCTCAGGTTAGCAGG
>CM040990.1:7286308-7303379 GCA_022985145.1 Pangasius djambal | reverse complement strand
TTTTTTTTTTTTTTTTTTTTTTTGCACAGATCACTGCAATTCTTTACATTAGAAACAGACATACTACAAGCATGTGGGCGTTTAGACTTCTCCTGTTAACTGTACAGTAAAGCTCCATTGTGTAAACTGCAGTGTTCCTGAATCCTGTAGAGCATGCCCTGGACCAGCCAGCAGCCTGCCATCAGTTACTTCTGTGAAAATTTCTCCATTTCTAGTAAAGAAAGAGAAACAGAATATGAGAGAAAGAAATAAATTGCACTTTTATTTATCCACAACTGACCTTAAACTATAATCACCTCTGTTGAGATCGATCTCTTTCGGAGCACAATAGTTGTTCATCTCCACCCTCTCTTTCATTATGTTGTTCTTGTAGTCTGAAAAAAAAAAAACAGTAATAAGAACCCCTATTTGTAGACCAACATGCAAAAAGAACTCTTTGCACTATAATACAACTAAAAATGTTATTTAATAACTTTGCCTAAGTTGTTAGCTTAGCTAGACGTTACATCTCCAGCAAAAGCTAGCCAACTTGGATAACAAGCATGTGAATGTTAGCCTAAGCATTATGTCATGTATATAAACCAAGCACTAGCAAGTTAGCTAACATGAAGGTATGTATATTGAATATACTACTAGCCAAGCTTGCTAGCAGGGTAGTTAACACTGGGATTACTATTATATTTGGTATGCGAATGGTTAGTGTCACTACTATGTTAGGTAACATTAGGCAAACTGTTGTACTATATTAGTAGCCAAGGGCAGTAACAAGCTAGCTAGCATTAAGAAAACTGTTATGTTGTATGAATTGACGTTACCACTGATTTCCTTTTCAAACAAACCATGTAATACCAATACTAAAATCCCAACATCAGTACAGATACTTTGAAAAATATGTATTAAAATAGGGGAACTTTATTATTTCTACACAGATTGGTATGAAGTGTTATATGTGAAAAAATTTAAGAGACTGTTCAAATTCGGGTCCTGTTTAATTACATAAATACGTCAATACCCAAAGGTATAAATATTCTGCATTTGACTAGAAGTCATAACTCGTAATTCCTGACCACGGACCAGTAAAAACTAAAGAAAACGTCCCCTCGGTTGGGAATTCCTACTCGGGAACTCTGGATGGTCTCCTCAACCCTAAATTCAGCAAGTGATATCAAATCAACATAGATGTGCCCAATATCAGCAGTAAACAAAGTAGAACTTATTAACTTTAAATAAATTATGCTGTATATGCAAGTATTTGTTTTAGATCAATTAACATATTTAACAACAGACATATTTGGGTGTAAAATCTATAACAGTGACTATACAGACTGCTGTTTTGAGGAAGATATACATCACTCATCACAGGTAGCTGGCTAGCTTATTGCTAACAAAAAATGAACATGGAAGCATCCATGGTTTTTTTTTTTTCCACTTTGTAGCTCAAATGCATGGAGATCGAATATTTTCGAGTTCCCAACTTCCCATTTCCGAGGTAAGCCAAATGCAGCCTTTCAAATTTCACCCTGGCACAAATAGCCTGTCTAAAAATAAATAAAATCTGTAGTCTTTTTTTATTCTGAAATGTTGAGATGTTAAGATGTTAAGGACACTTCTTTCTTTCTTTCATTCATTCATTCATTCATTTATTTACCAAGGTGGACTTCCTGATTGAAGGGCCTCAGTTCAGTAGCTTGCATTTCAATTTCCATCCTGTGACTCCTGTTCAAAACACATATATGTTAGGAAATTTGCATGGTACATGATATACTATAAACAAAAAAAAATGCTCTTTATCATGCAGCACATGCATAACGCACACTGTGTACAGTGTTGTGATAAATAATATTTGCAATACATGTTTACATTGATACATTTATACCACAGCGCTGTTGAATTCTTGATTCTGTTTGGTAAGAATGTGTTGATTAATTTTCTAAAAAAAAACCACGGCTCTGATAGTAGCGGCAGCTACAAGGTTTATATTGGTTGCCTTATTCTAATAGATTGTAGTTTCTTCAGCACAAACTTACACACAGATTTGAGACTCATAAAGTATGTAATTATTGATATGGTGTTTGTTGGTAAATTTTCTGTGAGGAGATGTTTATTTAGCATTTCTGGAAGGAGCCTCCAGTGTCACAGCTTTGTAACAGTCAAAGGTAAGGCTGTAACTGTAAGTTTTCTGATACTGGAGTGTCTTCAGGAGGGAAGGGAAGAGGTTTATGGCTGTTATAGCACATATTATAACAAGTGAGTGCAGGAATTAACTTGTTTTGTGGATGTTCCACTGTAAACATATAGAAGCACTTTAGTGTTTGCAAATTGCTGTGGTATAAGTGGAAATAAACGCATCAGGACATGCTGTTATTTATCTATGTTGGGCCACATCACACCAAGCTGTTGTTGTTGTTTTTTTCCTATAACAGCACAACCCATATTTTATTCCTTACATAAAGAAATCCCAACTATAATCCTATAATTATGGTGTAAAATGGTTCAGATTTTAGCTCCTCACCGGTCAGCCCTCCGAATGTCATACTCCAGCCCTGAAAAACAGTAGTAGTAGTAGTTGCTTTTTAGACTCAGCCTTAAAGACCTGACTCATTTTTTAAATGTGGGCTTATAAATAAGCAATATAGTTAGTCAACAAAAGTATAAATCATGACACAACCTTTCTTTTTGCAGTATCTTGTGGTCATGATGATTCCTATGAGCATGAGCAGTAGCAGCAGGAAGAAAGCCAGGATGTAACCAGCCTGGTGTAAGAGGTGAGTCTGGCTCTCAGGCAGGATGACGTTAAACACATGTGAGGCTTCCACCTTGTTTATATCTGCACCAGAGAGGAATAAATCATGTAGCACAGTAACTATAATTACTATCACTGTTGTTTTTTTTTTATAGGTCAGATGAGCTCTGGAAACCTAGAAGTCATAGAAAATTGTTGTGGTTCAGGTACGCTCAACAGATCGAAGCTGAATTATCCTGTCTCTTTAACAGCTACAGTGTGCAAGCGGTTTGTTTTTCCCCTTCACACGCGTGCCAGCAAGCAAAGAGCAGGGAGGAGCTGGGTTTCTTGTTAAAATGATTCTCAGGCAAAATGAGTTCCAGACCTGATCTCATGCAGCTGCAATGAAGAAAAAAAACATACGGACCAGCAGAGAGGGGGAGACAGGAGGAAAGAGGAGAAGGAGGAGGGATGTGTTGTTTGTGGTCAGCCAGTCTGTAGGTCTGCTCTCCATTTACTTCTTGCCATTCACAATAAGCGAAAAGACAGATATTATGTCACTGATCACTATGCCATTTGTACTATTTCATGCAAAGAAACTTGAAAAAATTTTAAACTCACAAAAAAAAAAAAACCTCCACAAAAATTCAAAAGTCAAATGACCTGATTTTGACTGAGTTTGAGTCAGGATTTGATCAGACTTGACTCAACAAATAATAACAATAATAAAAAAAGACTTGCAACTGAACTTTGAGTTTGACATAAATCATCTGATGGAACTTGCTCATATGACTCAAAAACACCACCCATCTGGGAAGAAGAGAGAGAGTTCTACTGTTTAAATAAAGTGTGCTAAAAGCTTCAGTAAAAAAACAAGAACTGTAGCAGTGTTAAAAAACTGTTTTATACCACAGCGCTGTTGAATTCGCATATCAGAAAGTGTGGATTCATTTTCTATAACAGCACGACTCTGACAGTAGCTCTGGCTGTAACATAAATGATAAGTCTATATTAATGGACTCGTTGTAATACATAATCTTTTCTACAGCAACAGCTCATTCACAGGGACTTGTATGGCAGATGTTCCACATAATCTAAGCCTAATAAGAAACGGATTAAGAAAACGTCTTGTTCTTAACAAAGAAAAACGCATAATCATTGATATGGTGAAGACTGTAAATTCTCAGTGTCAGCGATTTGTAACAATGTTATGTATTTCTAATATATATGTTGTTTATATAAATGTAATATAATACTGTTACTTTGGTGGTGTTAAATTTTAAACTTGGTTAGTTTAAGACTTCATTTACAACTTGTCTGTCTTTATAGGACTTGAGTGTTAAGACTTGAGGCTGACTTGTTTTGCAAAACAGTGACTTCTTCCTGCCTCTGCAACTCCGTGCTCTTAAAAGTGCTTAGTGCCATGTCAGCAAGTCTCTTGTAAATACTAAGAGTGAGTTTAATGGTGAGTAACGATAAAGTCAGCTTTTGGAAGCATTCATCACCATGATTATGTATAATTCTTTACTCATGAACCACAATATTACCATAACCATGTGTGTTATCTGAATTTTAGGGGCTTTCTTCTATTTTGAAGGAGCTTATTCATATTTGAAGGTATGCATCCCTAAAAAAAAAAAAACAGCAGACCAAGACTAAGCAGCACCAAAACCTCCAGACGATATTCAGCTTTCTTTACTTAGAAAGGAATGCAGAAAAAGATTCTTCACAGACAAGACGAGATGTGAATCTCACAGAAACAACCAGCCTTCTTTGATGGCACCGCTAGCCAGATGTTGTACAGATGTAGCACACTTCCCTTTCCACACCGAGATACACATTCGCCACAGCAAGACTGTGTGATACGGTCATAGACCGCAAGGCTAAACTCGCATTACTCACTCTGAAAGTAAAAGTTTATTGCTCCGCTCTGCAGAATGAGTTCAGACATTCCTTAAGCAAGGAAACATTTGACTTCAGCAAACCGTTTCTTACGTGAGCTTTTCATATTCAATATTCAATAAAAAGCCAAAAACAAACAAAACAGTTGTCTTCCCCAGCCTTTGTCTTATTTTAGAAAATGAATCATTTAGTGGTAGTAGATTTTTTTAAAAATAAAATAAAAAAAGGAGGAAATAATTTTCAGAAATGAAATAATAGAAAGGCCAAAAAAAATCTTTTCGTGTCGGTAAAAAGGCGTTCCAGGTCTCATATCACAGTCTGTCAATCACTAAAGCCAGACAGGACTGAGAAATAAAACACAGGAAATCATTAGTGGAGGAAATGGCCACAAGCACTTTGAAGCTCTGTAATGAGACAAGGGGCATGCACAATATTTGCATGCAGTCAATTCTTTTTCCCTTCGGATTCTTGCAAAGAGGTGACATTAAGCTTTTGTTCATTCAGTGTAAAGAATACAGGTTCAGTTCAATGCCCCAGTCTCGATAATCACGATGCAGCAACACAAATTCCAAACAGTGTATTCCACAGGGAAATTAGGTGGCAATACCACATACTCACAATTCATTAGCAGTGTACTATTATTTCAAAATGTTGTCCCTGGGTGTTTCTTACTCTATTTCTTTCTCCTAGTTGACACTATATGGCCAACAGTATGTGGAAACCAATCACACCCATATGTGCTTTATGAGCATTCCATTCCAGATTTTGTACACACTTTGCTGTTATAATAACCTCCACAATTCTGGGAAGGCTTTCCACTAAATATTGGAGCTTGGCTGTGGCCTCTTAGTTCGAGGGAAGGGAAATTGTAATGCTACAGCATACAAAGGCATTCTATACGATTGTACTATATTTTGTGGAAACATTTTGAAGAAGGCTCACATATGGGAGTAATGGTAAGGTGTTCACATACTTTGGGCCATACAGTGTAGCTGTGCATGGGCTCTCTACCTATCAGTCCCAAAAATCAGGCGTGACCTCTGCACCCATCAGTCCCAAAAACGAGGTGTGGCTAGTGTGTCTGTCAGGTGCAGTGAAGGAAGTGTGGCCTCCCTCTCCATAAAGCTAGCACTTAGTTTAAATAAAATTAAATATTGTATCATAATTGCATTGCAAAATATCACTACTTTGTGTCATGTTGTTTACTTTAATTGCATTTTTCTTACATTTACTGTATTATTTTGGTAATGCCAGAAACACACACTTAACGAATAAAAAGGTGCTGACTGAAACAATAAGTGATAAATTACCACGGTCATTATCCATGACTTGTGGGGTTTGTGTGGTTTCAGTATGAGCAGGTTGAGTGGTCAGAGCCTCGGTGGGGACAGCTACAGGCGGCACTGGAGGCCCCACGATCACACGGAAGATGCGTCTCTCGTGCAGGCCGCAGTAGTGGTGGTGCAGGTGGCAGGAGTATAGACCTTTATCAGAAGGCTGGATGTCACTAATTGTGAGGGAGAAGTCACCCATGCTGAAGGCATCACTTGAGATGTGCATCTTGCTGAGGTACAGTGGCCTGTACTCCCGCTTCTCTCCAGAGGCGTACAGATCAAGAAGCCGGTCTGCCTGGTCACGTCTCACACCCGGACCCTGAAAGTCCCAGTGCACAACCTGCTGCCGGTCCTCTTGGAGCCCTCCCCTCCAAAGAGGGTGTCGGTTTATGCAGGGCAAGACCACGCTGCTGCCCTCCAACACCACAAACACAGACTTCTCCCCATCCCAAATGCGCCTCTCCTTACGCGCTACAAGACAGGAGTTTAAGACAACATGTGATATTTTTACTGAGGAAATAATACAAGCGAGGTTCTGATACGTTCCTATCCACTAGTTTTCAAGAGATTTTTTTAATCTGAAATTTATAAAACATTTGGTTGGAAATGTGCCCAGGCATGTAAATGTGATGGCTTATAGATTTATAACGCAGAAATGAGCTAGACTTCAATATTAACATTTGACAACTAAGAATATAAAAGTACAACATAAATAATACAATAAATAGAACAGAACTTACGTGACTTAGTGACGTTTAACTGGATTTGAATGGATTGATCAATCTTGCAGTAGTGGTGATGCAGGTTGCAAGTATAGATGCCTTTATCGTTCATATCCACATCTGCACAAAATCGAACAAAATCACAACAAATTTAGTGAGGACAAAAAAATTGTACCATGTCAACCACTGTGCAGATTCAGGAGGATCGTACTATGGATGGTGAGAGAGAAGTTGCCGTCATTAAACGCTTCTTTTGAGACAGTGACCCGGCCCTTGTTGTAGGCGTTATAGACACGCTCTGTCCCTCCTGAGAACATGTCTAGAACACGCTCAACTCTGTAATCAGGACGGTTGCGGTTCAGGTCCCAGTGCACCACGCGTTGCCGGTCCCGAAGATGGTCCTGCCGCCACACAATTTTCGGGTTATGACATGGCAGAACAGCTGTTGACCCCTCAGAAACTGTGATGTTCCTCGCCTCCACCACAATGCTCTGCGTGTTGACTTGGGCACACACTAGAACACAAAAAATGCCAATTCTTTAATCTCTCATGTCCATTGTGGCACTAGGATGAATTTTGATATAGAAGCTAATATTGATGATGTAGGCTGGTTAATTTCTTACCATGTGGTGTGAGAAAAGCAGCAGCCACTGAAATGCAAACAAAACCCAATCATTAGTTTTATTTAAAAGGGAATTTGATGGTATTTGTTATATATGCCACATATAAAGAACATCACATTTAAATCAAACACTAAGGACAGATATGAAAATAACAGCGCCTGCCCATATTACGACTGTTCAGGGTTCAAAACTCTCAGGGCTTTTTGTGCTTTTACGAGTGTGTGTTTGCAGCTGGACAGTGCACTTTATTCCAACCGCATAGTATAAGCACTACTGCATCTGTTGTTTGCTGAACAGCTCACACACTGTGTAGCACAGAGGAGCTATTCATCTTCAGTTTATGAACCAGATCCTCAATACCGTCGACGATCACTACACTAAAAGTGAAGTGTGTCTGCTTAAGGACAACAGCTGAGGCAGGACTTCTAGTCAATCAATTCGATAAAAAAAAAAAAGTCACATGACTGCACAAGATCGTTCTTAAGTGATGAATTACTGGAACGAAATGATGTATGTATTAGGCCTAGGCTAGATGAGCCCACCAATCAGTCTCAGGAATGTACTGAGAGATGAAGACCAAACCCATGTAATCTCAGAGTTTATAAGACCAGGTGGTTTAGGAATCACGACGAGCTTTAAAACAGATCCCACAGCTGAGAGATATTATTCTTTATTTCATGTCTATTTTAAACCTTGAAGAAACACTGGGAGAACAATAAACTTTCCATGTTCAATTGATTCACTCTTCACTATGAAAACAACGATTCCTTCTCTGGTGCACCAAATGGAGTCAAATATTGTTTTTGACAATGATTTAACAGCGTATTTCACTCTAAAATTCGTGGATATTTTGATACAAATGCTGTGCAAAAGTCTTAGGTCTTTGTTTATGTGATGTTTATGTCGTTCGCAGAATTTTTTATATGTTATTAAATCAAATAATACATTAAGCATTCACCACTGTTCCAATTAAAACTTCATTTAGGCTGTCTGGGATCTATATAGACACAAGTGAGGGCCAACAGAACTTTAGCAAGTTCTCCAAGATGCTTGAAACAAACTACAGCCGATTTTCTCATAATACTGCATGACGGTGCACCTCAGAGAACTGATGCAGTTTTAAAGTGAAAGGGCGATCACACCAAATAATTTTAATTATGAGAAACATTTCAAAGCAGGACACTACTGGTAGAAACAACAATTTTGGTCATGCCAATCATTTTTCAGATTATATTTTGGATCTATATCATGTCTTCTCTTAAACTGCAGTAATAAAATGATCAAAGCTCAGAAAACAGAAAAGTGTTTATTTCACAATTTTTGTCTACGCATGTCCATAGCATTACCTTAAACTTCTTAAGCATCTCTGATGAAGGCTTTGATGAACTCTGCCCACTTGGCCTCACTTCATGACATATATCCCTGAAAAGCTTGTTTGCTCATATACATTTCAATTTGTGTGTCATTATGATATACACTCGCTGTCCACTTTAATAGGGACACCTGTACACCTGCTCATTTAGGCAGTTATCCAATCAGCCAATCGTGTGGCAGCAGCACAGTGCATAAAATCATGCAGATACAGGTCAAGAGCTTCAGTTAATGCTCAAATCAAACATCAGAATGAAGAAAAAGTGTGATCTCTCTGACTTTGATTGTGGCATGGAACAAAAAACAAAAAACACTGAGTGAGCGACAGTTCTGCGGGTGGAAACGCTTTGTTGATAATGGCCAGGTTCGAGCTGCCAGGAAAGATACTGTAACTCATATAATCATTATTTACAGCCGTGGTGAGCAGAAAAGCATTTCAGCATGCACAAAACATCAAACCTTGAGATAGATGGGCTACAACAGCAGAAGACCACATCAGGTTCCACTCCTGTCAGCCAAGAACAGGAATCTGAGGCTATCACAAGCACAGACTTACCGAAACTGGACAGCTGAAGATTAGAAAAGAAATCACCTGATCTTTTTCAAGTCTTCAACTATCTAGTTCCAGTGAGTCTGTGTCCATGAGAGCCCCAGATTCTTGTTCTTGAACAAGAACAAGTGAAACCTGATGTGGTCTTTTGCTGTTGTAACCACCTCAAGATTCGATGTTTTGTGCATGCTGAGATGCTTTTCTGCTCACTACGGTTGTAAAGAGTGCTTATTCGAGTTACTACTTCCTGTCTGGAATTAATGACCAGTCTGGTCATTCTCCTCTGATCTCTCACATAAACAAGCTGTTTCAGCCTGCAGACCCTCTGCACACAGTATGTTTTTTGTTTTTTTGCACCATTCTGTGTAAACCCCAGAGACTGTTGCGTGTGAAAATCCCAGGAGTTCAGCAGTTTCTGAAATACTCAAACCAGCCCATCTGACACTAACAACCATGCCGCGGTTAAAGTCACTGAGATCACACTTTTCCCCCATTCTGATGCTTGATGTGAACATTAACTGAAGCTCTTGACCTGTATCTGCATTTAAAACCACATTACTAGATTGGAAACATATTAAACCACATTGAATCTATAAAACCATTCTTCCCAAAATCTTTCTTTTTCTATATTCAGAACCAAATAATTCAGTTTCTAGATGACCTGCATTCATGAAATTTTACTTGTTCATTCCTGTCCCTATTTCAGCCCATGGTGTTTTCTTGAGAAATAATTTTTTCTAACACCATCTAATGTTTTTTCTAACATCCTCCAAAAGCTAGATTTTTGGTATGAAAATCTATGCATACTTAATTAGATGAAGCCTCATTTGAATAAATAAATGTAATTTGTTGAAAATGTTCCCATACAAAAAAAAAAAAAAAAAAAAAAAAAAAAAAAAAAAAAAACCTCAAGAATTGATCGGGATATAATTTTTTTAAATTATCATGTTCACATGTAATGTCTAGCCTTGAGAATTTCCTGACCATTGTGTCATAAGGCTTTTGCACAATGCTCTGTACCAAATAATTCATATTATACCAAAACAGCAAAACAACTCATCTCAGAGGCACCAAATGGTGACAAAAATATGAACTGGATACAAAGGTAATTTATCTACACGCCCACAGACACACTATATCATACCTAAAGACACATCAACATGAAAAGAGAGAAACTCTTGAAGTTAAAAAAAAGAAAAGAAAAGAAAAACCCAAGCTTCACTGCCACGCTGCCTGGAAGAATGAAAGCACACTTCCCATAAAAGCAGGAATCTTTGTCACCACTGAGCCTGAGGCTTGGACTCAGATGGAAAGCACAGTGTGGCCACTGAAGAAAGGTAATACACACCAGCAGACCCTGTAATTTTCTTTGTGAATGTGCCACCCTGAAACCATACCTTGCAAAGAACCAAGGCTTGGCAAATAATGACTTAACAATGTGTCTGAAAATTGCCACATAGAAGCGTAGAATTAACTGTGATGAGTCAGAAAAGTTAACTGGAATTTACACTGTACTTTTCCCAAATTATTGTTAAACCAAGGCCAAAGGAACAGCATTAAACAAACGCTGATACTGACAATGTGCTTAGTCAACCATCTTCACAGGCTTTTTTTTTTTTTTTTTTTTTTTTTTAGGTAGCCTGCTCTTTCCTATTTAGTTTACTTTAAAAAGCAAGAATATGGGCAATGCGTCACAAAATGAGCCACACTACATACAGCAATACAGAAATGGAAGGAATATTCAGTGAGGATGTATAGAATAATGTATATAAAATGTAGCTTTAGAGGCATCATATAATTCAGCCATTAGTTTACACATATTTTCATCTGTAATCTAACCGGAAATGTTATGTTCCTTTAAATTTCATACTAACCAAAGATATCTAATCATCTACTAGGCAGGAATCAGGAAGCAGTAATCACATTGTTAATGACATTTACTAGTACTTACAAGAATGCGGATGGTTAGAAAAGGAAACTTAATGTAAATAGTGTGTTCAACCAAATTTAATATACCTTTTTATCTGGAAGTATTGTTTATATTTTAAGCACATAACTACATTTCTGCTTAACAACAGACAAATGTTCAGTTTTGCGTCAATGGAAATATCAGGGGAAGAAAAAAAAAATTCTCACCAGACCTACAGTTGTAAATCATGAAAACGATCAAAAAGACAAACGTGTTAATTGGGTAACTAGCATTTTATTCTTCTTGTACCTGCTGACAACATTTATGCTCATAATTAGGCAATTAGAAGAACACTACTCTGAAACACACAGTCATTAGATACAGCTAGCTAGTAAATCCAGAACACACAATTTTGAACCTAAAACACTTTTCAAAATAAGGCGGAATTTCCAAATATGTTTGTATTTGTTTAGTCAAGTTGAGAAGAGTTGATAATAGTAATAATATTACATATAATACTTATACAATAAGTTGACCATTTGCCTCAAGCTAATTTAGTTCTCTAAAGGAAATTATGTTGTTTTTGTCTGACAGTAATGGACTTTAAAAAAAAAAAACCTTAAACATGAATAGGAATTATATAAAAAGATGAATGCAAATAATTTTAAAAAATAGACTCTGTAAAATTATTTTTAGAGAATAAACTGTACCTTTCCTTGTTGCAGAGGTGGTACCCTCAATGATACATACTTTGTACCTTTACTGTATGTTTCATCTGGAAACATGGATATACTGTACCTATAAACATGTTCAAAGATGCATAAAGAGTTCATAATTCTTTTGTAGCGTAACGTTTTAAAGGTACACTATATATATACTAGGTAAAAGAGACAAACTAAAGGTACAAAAGGGTGTACTCCTGAGGATATCACCTCAGCAACCAAGAAAGTTGCAGTTAATACATTTCTCTTCTGAGAGTGTATCATATTTGCATTACTTAATCAAAGTATCCGAAAGTAAGCTTGGTTTCTTTCTTAGGTAAAAAACAAAAGGATTGTCTGACGCTGAAGTCAGTGGCTGGCAGTGTGACGGCGCGTGTGGAGACAAACTGTTATTTGTTTCTCTAACATTTCACAGAGTATCTTTACACAAAGTCAACATCCTTCCGTAGAAGAAGGCCCAGGCTGATTCATGCTCTGCTTCTACTCCTTACAATAAAACACTCACCAGCTATCATGCTGACGCTGTACTTTTCCTCATGACTGATAAACTAAAATGTTCAGTCCGCTCCCCAAACAAGGCCTGACACACTGCAGACTGTCCACTCCTGCTGATAAATATAAGATGCAGAGGCTCTACATCTGCTCAGCAGTGCACAGATATAATCACAGGCCCGGGCTGTAACTAGTACTGTCCATCACGCATACACACACCAGCACTACACTTACAGCTCCAGGGAGGGGAATATAGGTGTTTGGCCAAATAATGATTTATTGAGAAGATTATTATTTATAAGATTTAATAATTATTATTTATAAGATTATTTATTTATATGCATATCCAGATTTTTTTATTTTCTGGTTTTTTTTTTAACTTAAAATTGCATGATATATGAATTTTGATTCTGTCTACATATCAAATATTAAAAAGTAAATGGACTGTCCATGAGTAAAAAAGGCTAAAACCGTATGCCTGAAATAATAATAATAATAATAATAATAATAATAATAATAATAATAAAAATAATAAAAATAATCTTCTAATGGTCAAAACACTGAGGTTTAAAATATGTTTAAAACAATTTTTTTTTAAAACATTATTTCTGTACATACAATATTTATAGTCTGGGACTGCTGCATGTTGCAAAGAGGTAAAAAAAAAAATCCATCTTCCAGAAAAAAGATAAAGTAAAAAAAATAATAATAAAGCAAACAAACCATAGTTTGAATAAATCTAAGGCATTCGGTTGAGATTTTTTTACTTTTTTTAATTTTATTTATTTTTTTGGTCTTTTTTTATGTAGAAGGTTAGTAAAGATTGAGAATAATGAATAGTCTAGACGTTTACATTAATTTACAGTAATGCTCACAAGTGATTTGGAGGTAATCTTATATTTTCCTAAAGTATATAAAAGAAGAGCTTTAAACTACCTGTCCATAAGTGGACACTATGCACTCTTTGTGGACTCTGTGAAAGGGTTAAACACAACAGTGCAACACATTTTGTCATCATTTAAATGTAATGTAGACACATGAAAATAGATGAACAGAAATTAGAACAGAATTGATGCCAAATCAGCTAAAACTAAACTAAAATGCAATTAATGCTGACATAAATCACTAAACAAATAACCTGTCCTGTTAATATGCAGAGGGAAACAGTTTGCAGAAGCATGGAGAACAGATGGAAAACAAAAAGAAGAAAAAAAACAACACCAAGTTCATGCAGAAGGGACTCTGTGTTTGTGTTTGAAAAGTTGCAGAGAAGTTAAAAATAGACACTTACTGAAAAAGATCCCCAACATTTCACACAAAGCCCGCGATGGATCCTTCATTATGCACCACAGGTGACAGCGGACAGACTTTTAAACACTGAGCATCACCTGAGAACTTCTTCTACCGGTGACAACAAAAACCCTGTCGTGTCAGGGTCTGGACCACCAAAGCCCCGCCCCCTTTTGCAGACCCCGCCCCCGTTCCAAACGCCGCCTCACTGTCTCCATCAGTGCACTACATAGGGTGTATAATAAAAGGTTTCTACGCCCTACGTAGTGCGCTGTGTCTCCAATAAGGCGCAATTTGAGATCCAGCTTCTGACTATGAAACTCTAAACTTTCCCTACCCCCATTTTTGTGATTTTTTCCAGTCAGTTCATCTCAGGTTGTTTGTCCTAAAGTGTCCAAATTTAACACTATCTCTTAGGAATGTACAATATAAATACAAATCAAGGAGGTTAATAAGATAAGACTACAAC
The DNA here is from genome assembly GCA_022985145.1 of Pangasius djambal. Lineage (NCBI taxonomy): Eukaryota > Metazoa > Chordata > Actinopteri > Siluriformes > Pangasiidae > Pangasius > Pangasius djambal. Next base: position 7,289,273 of record CM040990.1, on the reverse strand, counting down.
TTACTATAAACCTACATGTTGGTATTCCTAATATTAGCTCATAGTAAACATGTCAGTAAACATGTAGGATTAAAAACGGAGCTCTGGTACTCTCTAGTGGCAATTTGAGAAGAAAGTCATCATGTAGGAAAAAAAAAACAAAAAAAACAACAAATATGAAGCAATATGGCACATTGTTGAGGTGGTAAAAGTAGTTTATTTCTGTTACATTATTATAAATGAGAAGTCACAGGTTTCCGCCAAGATGTAGCAATGGCAACTTGATGATCTAAAAAGCAACACCATTCCTAAACAAATATATTATTTTACACAGTAGTAGTAATCAGCGGCGCTTAACTTGATGTCTGACGTAGATTTTAGGTGTGATCCATCCCTCAGGGGCTTTTTTCAGTCCCGCTCGCCTCCAGATTCTCGAAAGATCCTTCTCAAATCTAACCTGAACATGACAGACAGACAAACAGCAACCAGTCAGCGAGGTCCTGATGAAGTGTGGCATTCGGCATTAAGGTAACGACCGCTATAATTAACCGTTTTATGACAGACAGTGCTTTATTTGGTTAAAAAAATAAATATAAATAAAAAGAGATTTGGCATTTTTAAAATCAATGAAAATATTTCTTTCTTTTCTCAAAATATTTCAACATGCAGTTATACATTTTAATGAATTTATTTTTAATTTTAAGTCTTTTTTTTTTATTTTAATGAATGCATTTTAATTAATTCTGAAAGAGATGTTAAACCTGTAGGATGTGTCTTTTTTGTTAACAATGAACAAAACAGCATTATTGAGTTCAGTTCAAAATTTTTTAAAAATCACCACCGAAATCCTTAAATATTTATTCAAAGTCAGAGCACGAAAGGCACGAAAGGTCTGGATACTGTCAGTGTGGTGAAGTCTGAGCTTTCGAAGACACTATATGAAAATGTAAACATGAAGGATCCTCCCAAATGCCAACAGCACACACCCATACAAGTATACACACACACACACACACACACACACACAGATTCACACTCATACTCACCCCCGCCACACCCACACATCCTCACACACACACACACACACACAGACGCACGCACGCACGCACGCAAAGGGGAGTGCAGCAGAGCTCGAGCGCTGGGGGAGAATATCAGTGTGGCTTACAGAGGTAGCTACAGCTTTGGAAATTATAGAATTGTAATATCGACAAGTTCCCTCAGCAGCCTCTCCCTTTCAAATCCCTTTTAATTCTTCAACACTTTTTGACTAATCGGATGAGAACTCGACAGTGCTGTGATTTACAATTAGTTATATTTATACATTTAGTTATATATATTTTCCAGAAATAAAAGCAATCTAAAGGATTATTGAGTACAAACACAATTGTTTACATTTTAGCTTTAGCTGCATTTACATCTAGAAATTGATGCTTTTGTGCGCCCTCTAGTGCCTCAATAACGCACTGCAGCATTCCACATGCAGAGACTGATAGTTCTCGTCTACAGGGTGTCCCAAAAGTCTCCATACATAGGGGAAATTTACACTTTTTAGCAAAATCTGTCAATTTTCAAAATGTTTCATACTTAGTTTTTTTATTTTATTTTTTTAGATAGCTTTTAAGGATGCCTTTGACAAAGAAGAGCGTACTGAAATCATTCTCATGGTTTGATCGGGAAGCTGTCGCAAGGTTGCGATGGACTTTAGCAGGATACATGGCAAGCACATCACACACGACACTGTTCCCAAACTTATTAACAAATTCAAAAAGACTGGAAGTGTTGCAGACCAACCAAGAAATGGATATCCACAAACATCCACTGACGAAGGCACAACCGACACAGTGCTGGCAAACACAGTCCCCTATGTATGGAGACTTTGAGACATGCTGTAGAATAGCAATACCTTGCTGAACAGACTATAGTATAATAACAGATATGCGGACTAACACCCTCACACAAATGTGGAAAATTTAACCAGTAATGTGTACACAGCATACATTTGACCTGAAAGTAATGAGTTATTTGTAGCACTTATCATATCTTTAATTAATTTAGTATAATTTTGCTTTCTCTCCATTTCTTATTTGCACTCTTACCACTGTGCACACCCGTGGTGAAGATAAAGGTAAGATATACTTAATATTTTGAGATAAATTATATAATTACAGTGCTATAATATTCAAAGAGATGAGCGGTCTTAACTGTACATCAGTTGTTAAACAGTATAGAGAGCATCATCTGAGTGAAGGAGCAAACCTATCCACCCCAAGTGTAAAAGATGAGGTCCTTAAATCTGCTTAAACACTTTTTTTTTTTTTTTGCACGTCAAGGAAGAATATATGTAATTAACCAAAAAATAATAATAATAATAAATTAAATACACTCATAGCCCTACATTATTATTGTTCTCCCTTTATACCCGATCTCTTGGTGCTGTCATATCCTCACATGGGTTTTCATACCACTGCTATGCTGATGACACTCAACTTATCTTCTCCTTCCCTCCCTCAGACACTAATGTTTCAGCATGTCTGGCAGACATTTCATCATGGATGACTGCTCATCAGCTGAAACTTAATCCCACCAAAACTGAACTGCTGTTCATCCCCATCTCAGGATCTTGCAATCTCCCTGGACAATTCTCTGATCTCGCCTTCAGTTACTGCACGCAACCTTGGGGTAATCATGGACAATCAGCTGTCCTTCTCCTCTCACATTGCTAATCTAACACGCTCATTTCGCTTTCTCCTCTATAACATCAGAAGAATTCGTCCATTTCTTTCCACACAGGCTACACAGATGCTTGTTCAGTCCCTTGTCATTTCAAGACTAGACTACTGCAACTCACTCCTGGCAGGTGTGCCTCTGAGTGCCATTCGTCCTCTGCAACTGATTCAAAATGCAGCTACACGATTGGTTTTCAACCTCCCTAAATTTTCCCACACCACCCCATTGCTGCGCTCCCTCCACTGGCTTCCTGTAGCCA
>CM040990.1:7198583-7286208 GCA_022985145.1 Pangasius djambal | reverse complement strand
TCCGGTCCTCTAGCACTGCTCGACTGGTCCCACCATCTCTCAGGGCACAAGGAAGACATGCGTCGAGACTCTTCTCGGTTCTGGCACCAAGGTGGTGGAATGAACTTCCCTTAGATGTCCGAACAGCTGAGTCACTGGCAGTCTTCAAACGACGTCTAAAGACTTACCTCTTCATTAAGTACTTAAGTTAGCACTTGCGTGCGCGCGCGCACACACACACACAAAAAAAACCAACAGAGTTTTTGGACTGATGGTATTCCTAGTTTGTGACCTAGTGAGCCAATATCAGAATTTATTTTTGATAGACTTCAAAGCACTATTGTAAGTCGCTCTGGATAAGGGCGTAAATGTAAATGTAAATGTATTATATTCACAGCCCAGGCAATGTTTTTAAAAAAAATATAAATAAATAAATAAATAAATAAATAAAAAAGACTATGAAAGAATACAGCACAATATAGATAAATTCTGTCAAGATCAAGATTCATTTTGTCAACACATCATCTACATACAGCATATTTCATAAAAATGACTGACCTGCTTTCTTTTCTGTCTGCGCTCCTTGATGCGCCTCCTCAGGAACTTGGTTCGTTTCAGCAGCTTCTTGTACTTGTGTCTGTTCATCTTCCTTCGCCGGATCTCCAGCACATTCTTACAGCTCAGCGGTGTGGAGCTCTCGCCATCCTCCAGCACTGGCACAGCCGAGGGAGGCAACACCACAGCCTCCTCTGTCAGCTCGCCTTCCTCAAAAGGGACAGGTGCCTGGAGAAGCGGAGGTAGTGAGTACCGCAGAGAAAGCCAGCTCTCTAAAGGCGTAACGGCGAGTTTCCGGGGAATGAGGAACTCCTCTAACTCCGGCTCGAGCACTGTCCATAGTTTAGGGGGCTGCTTGTTGTCAGTGGCAGATGTGGAGTATCTTTGTGTATGATTTGTCATAAAGCTGGCAGAACAGCAGTATTTCACTGCATTGTGTACAGACTTGCACTGGTACTGATGTGAACCTGCCAGGGAAGGAAGGTTACAAAGGCATTCAAATAACCTTACGTAAGGAGTAAATCAAGAAACACATTCAGCACACTTACCAGACAATCTGAAGAACACATTCAGACGTGGGATTAACCTTGAGACAATCATGACTAGGTCCTATTGCTGGTGCACTCTCATGTGTATCATGAGTTCTCCCTTAAACATGAATTTAAAAGAAAATGCATAAATTATACAGCATATATAATCACATATAACAAGTATAATATATATACTGCATATATAATCACATATAACAAGTATAACATATATACTGTATATATAATCATATATAACAAGTTTAATATATACTGCATATGTAGTCAGGTCCAAGAGTTTTTGTGATTTTGCCTTTATACACCGCCACAATGGATTTGAAATAAAACAATCAAGATGTGATCAAAGTGTAGACTTTCAGTATTATTGTAAGAGGTTCCACAAAAATATGGCATTTACCATTTAGGAATTACAGCCATTTCAACAAAGTACCTCCATTTCCAGGGGCTCAAAGGTATTTGGACAATTGACTGACTAGGAGTTAATTGACCAGGTGCGGTCCATTCCCTCACTACTTCAAGACAAATGAAGCAGATAAAAGGTCTGGAGTTGATATCAGGTATTGAGTTGGCATTTGGCAGCTGTTCAACTGGAGCACCCAATATGAAGTCCAAGGAGATCTCAATGCAAGTAAATGAGGCCATCATTAGGCTGAAAAAACAACCTAAATCTATGAGAGAGATAGCAAAAACCTTAGGTGTGGCCAAATCAACAGTTGGGTACATTCTTAAAAAGAAAGAAAGCACTGGTGAGCTCAACAACATCGAAAGGCCTGGAAGACCACGGAAGACAACTAAAGTGGATGATCGCAGAATCCTTTCCTTGATGAAGAAAAACCCCTTCACAACATCAACAGAAGTCAAGAATACTCTGGTAGGTAGGCGTATCATTGTCAAAATCTACAATCAAGAGACGCCTTCATGAATGTAAATACAGAGAGTTTACAACAAGGTGCAAACCACTGGTAACACTCAAGAACAGGAAAGCCAGATTAGACTTTGCCAGAAAACATCTAAAAAAGCCTCCCATGTTCTGGAATAAGATTCTTTGGACTGATGAAACCAAGATTAACTTGTACCAGAATGATGGGAAGAGAAAAGTATGGCGAAAGAAAGGAACAGCTCATGATCCAACGTATACCACATCATGTTTCAAACATGGTGGAAGTAGTGTTATGGCAAGGGCATGTATGGCTGCCAATGGAACAGGCTCACTGGTGTTTATTAATGATGTGACTGCTGACAGAAGTAGCAAGATGAATTCTGAGGTGTATAGGGCTATACTCTCTGCTCACATTCAGCTAAATGCTACAGAACTGATAGGACGCCGCTTCACAGTGCAGGTGGATAATGACCCTAAACATACTGCGAAAGCAACTCAAGACTTTTTGAAGGCAAAGAAATGGAATATTCTTCAATGGCCAAGTCAGTCGCCTGATCTCAACCCAATAGAGCTGCTTTTCACTTACTGAAGACAAGACTGAAGGTAGAAAGACCCACAAACAAGGCGCAACTGAAGGTGGCTGCAGTGAAGGCCTGGCAAAGCATCTCCAGGGAGGAAACTCAGAATTTGAGTTTTGAGAACATGGGCTCCAGACTTCAGGCAGCCATTGACTGCAAAGGATTTTCATCTAAGTATTAAAATTATGGTTATATTTACAATTATGTCATTTTGCCCAAATACCTTTGAGCCCCTGAAAATGGAGGTACTTTGCTGAAAATGGCTGTAATTCCTAAATGGTAAATGCCATATTTTTGTGGAACCTCTTAAAATAAAGCTGAAAGTCTACACTTCGATCACATCTTGATTGTTTTATTTTAAATCCATTGTGGTCCAAATACTTCCGGACCTGACTCTGTGTGTGTGTGTGTGTGTGTGTGATTATATATATATATATATATATATATATATATATATAAAATCACATATAACATGTGGTTATATATGCAGTGTATAACAAGTATAGCATATATAATCACATATAAAAAGTGATTGCACGTTTTAGAGACTCATAAATATACTGTTGTTGCTACACAGCCTAGGAGAATCAGTATAATCAACTGAAAGCAGGTTTGTCCTATGCTATCACATGAGTTTCTCGCTTGTTTCTAGGCAGCTGTCTGTTAGCCAGCAGCTTAGCTTCTTAGAAATAATAACAAGGCTTAGGTGTCAAACACACACTGGTGTAAATTATTCCATACAACAGTATAACCCCGCATGAAATTAATAACTTTGCTTATTTTTCAGTTAAAGACTTACTTAAACGGAGAACCAAATACACCGCTTCAATGTGACTCCGCGCACTTCCGGTCCGCCCTCTAAATTCTTCCCCCGTGTTTGTGATCCTCCTGTCACTGGTTCCGGGACGGGAAAAATGATAATTACTCTTCACACTTTAATGCATAAAGTGGGTCAAATGACCCGTATTGGAGTCATTCGGGGCCATAGTGGTTTAGGGGTTAGCACTGTTGCCTTGCACCTCCGGGGTTGGGGGCTTGAATCCTGCCTCCGCCTCGTGCAGAGTTTGCATGTTCTCCCATGCTGTGGGGGTTTCCTCCGGGTACTCCGGTGTCCTCCCCCTGTCCCAAGACATGCATTTTAGGCTGATTGGCGTTTCCAAATCATCTGTAATGTATGAGTGTGTGTGCGATTGTGCCCTGTGATGGGTTGACACCCCGTCCTGGGTGTCCCCGTGTCCCCTGCCCTGTGCCCCGAGTCCCCTGGGATAGGCTCCAGGCTACTCCGTGACCCTGTGTAGGATAAGCAGTACAGAGAATGTATGGATGGATGGATTCAGTGGTTTCCTCTCATAATTTACTAACTAGTTTGTCCATAATATATGAATATTTGTGTTTCAAAACTGACATGTAATATAATTTCTGTGTTAAAATACAGAATTTGTAGACAAAATTTACCTGACAGGATCACAGGTGCAGTGTGTTGTAGGTCGGTGCTTGCTGTGATTCGAAAATTCTATTATGACTGTTGCTATGACAACCAATGTCATGACAGCTGTTGTCTGAAGCAAATTCTTGGCTCAGAGACAAAATTCACAACAGATTTTTGAGTAATCCATGAAGTTTTAAGGAAAGAATTATAATATAAATATTACTATTGACAAAACTTATTTAAAAAATACCACGTTAATTTAACATCCCACAGGAAATGTACACTACATGGCAAAAGTATGTGGACACCTGACTATCACACCCATATGTGCCCATTCCAAAACCGTGAGCACTAATATAGAGTTTGTTTCCCTTTTGCTGTTATAATAACCTCCAATCTTCTGGGAAGACTTTCCACTAGATTTTGGAGCATGGCTTTGGGGATTTGCCCAATCAGCCACAAGAGGTCAGGCACTGATGTCAAGTGAGGAGGTCTGGGATGCAGTCGGCGTTCCAGTTCATCCCAAAGGTGTTAAGTGGGGTTGAGGTAAGGGTTCTGTGCAGGACACTCGAGTTCTTCCACTCCAACTTTGGCAAACCATGTCTTCATGGATCTCGCCCCCTCAGTTCTAGTGAAGTGAAATTTTAATGCTAGAGCATTAGCATTCTATACAATTGTGTGATTCCTACTTGGTGGCAACAGTTTGGGGAAGGCTCACATATGGGTCTGATGTCCACATACTTTTGGCCATATAGTGTATATGGGTCATTTTCACCTTTTTTCTGAAGACTTGGGGTAGTGATATGAAAACTTAACTTTTTCCCAACCTGTGACCAAGAAATATGAAACATTGATGATGGTCAGAAACAAGTTTTGCACCCTAGGGTTAAATTGAAAAGATATGGCCTAAAAATGACTAGCACCATCACAAAATTGGTCCAAATCAAACAAAATTAGTAATGTACTAAGAGAAAATAGTTGATGTGTATATTTCTGGAGTCTGTACATGTCTCATTATAATAATGTCTCATTATTTCTTTTCTTCCTTTAGCACACATTTCTCACTCACTCCAGAACCTATCCCAGGAACACATCCTGGGTCCTTCACACAAGGGCAAATTATTAGTCAATGCACCTGTTTGCATGTTTTTGAATGGTGGGAGGAAATTGGAGAACCCAGACGAACATGGTGAGAACATACACAAAAACTCCACACAGACAGTAACAAGATCTCATGAACCCTGGAGCTGTGAGGCAGCAACTCTATCTCCTGCACCACCGTGCCACCCACTTATTACTTCCTTTAGTAATTATCAGGAAAATATAGCGAGCATTAGAAATCTAGAGCAGGCAGGGCCTAAACTAGCACTTTCACTAAATTTACCCACATTAAATAGAATGAGCAATTAAATTTACTGCATTTATTTACTATAATAGCAGCAAGATTGTTTTTAGACAATGTAAATAAAACATTTAATTTATTTATGCATGGAGTCTGTTCAGTCTCATTATTTCTTTTCTTCCTTTAGTACACATTGCTTTCTTTAATAATTATTGCCTGTGCCGCCTCATCACACAATTCCTTTCTTTCTTTAATAGTAGTTTCTTTAGTTATTATCATAAAAGTACCATATTAATATGCCAAATATCTAGTAATCTAGAAATCTAGAACAGATATTTGCCTAAACATATTCTTAAGTCATTTATTTATCCACATAAAATAAAATTAGCAATTACATTTATTGATTTTATTTAAATTACAAGAAAGATTGTTTTTAAAAAACATAAAAATTAATGTATTTAATTTAATTAGGTCTATGCCATCTCATTATACACTTCATTCCTTTCTTTAGTTGTAGTTTCTTTAGTAATTAACACAAATGTACTATATTAATATGCCTAGTATCTAGAAATGAAAAAAGGCAAAACACCTTTTCAATTTTTTAATTCAACATTAAAAGTTCAGTTCCAAAGTCTGTTTTGCCAGTTCAGCCATATTATTGCCATGTTCATGACAATTAGGATATATTACAAATTCAAATGAATAATGAAACAAATGGCTAATTAAGTGCTGATCTAGATGACAGGATATAATATAAAATGCTGAATGACACTGCTAAAATGCTTCATACGGTTCTATTTCACAGGAAGTCTTTTTTTTTTTTTTACAAATGTCAGAAGATGTTAGACAAGTTTGCAAGTTAATATGCCACAGGCAGCAACTCTTATGCAAAAAAGAGTGCAGTGCTTGTCTGAGACAGCCTTAAATGCAAGGAGTGGAAGGTGGTTTTAAGCCACAGACATCAGCAATTACTTAGATGCCTAGTTAGAGTAAAATTCATATCATAGTGTTTAACACCATCAAGGCCGAGTTTAGGAAGCATCCTGATGCCTTCAAATCACCTTAAGAACACCTTAAGATATGCAAAAGAGCCAAGTGAAACCTGGACTGGGCAATCAGAGGGGTGAAATGGAGTTCTAAAGATAGACTTGAATCACAGTGTAGAGCCATTGACCCATGGTATGTGTGAAGCAGCCTGCAGTCTGTCACCTCTTACAAAGGACATTACAGAGGTGCAATAACAGCTGATCCCTGATCACAATTACTGCCTGATTACAGCTAAATTAGAAAGAGATCATGTAGATCCAGATGATCATTATCACAAAATAAAGCCCAATACAATGACAGGCTGGGGCTGTATTATCTGAGATATGTATTGCTAATTACCAGAGAAATCATTAGTGTGACAGAAGGATTTATCTGAAAGAATTTTATTACCTTCATGGAAAAATCACACCCATTTCACAAGGAATCGTGTGTGTGTGTTTTTTCAGGTGATTATGTGAGTAGTATGTGATCACATGTGAAAAACTGTGAACTCAATTATACAGTGTAACTTTAATACAAGGCTGAGTCAAATGAAAATGTAAAAGATGTGACATGATCTATAGAAACAGTACATAAAATTTTAAAAGTTTACAAAAGTTAAAATGTTCTACTGGTCCATTGTTGGCAATAGTCCCTTCTGCTGGTAACTGAGCTGATACTCTTTTGTGAGGCCTATTTGCAAAATTTGCAAATTTAAAAACTAAAAAAAAAATGATTTGACTAGCTCATGTTTGTGGTTGTGTGAAAATCAATGAATCATGTATTAACAATTTCACGTGAAAAATAAAACACATGCACTGTCTAGGAAATTGTCGCCTGTGAGAAATGTGAAACGTGACATGTAAAACATGACATTTTACACAATATGATTATTCACATGTGAATAATTATTCACATATGATTATTCTATGTGACTTTTATGTGAGTGTAATGACATTATTATCAAATCTCTGCTAAGATTTTTTCCAACATGAGATTTCAATTCAATTCTAATTTTATGTTCTGACGCCTGGTTGTAATTGGAACTCTGTTTGCTTTTGGACAAACTAAGTGAAGTTTACCACTAGTTAAAAATTCAAATAAAGCTCAATTTTAAATCAGTCTCTGCCAGCTACAACTGTGGTACTATTCACAACCTGATATAATTAGGAGGTTTTGCAAATTCTAATTCATTTTTGGGGAAAATGTGTATTAATGAAAACTTCAGCAGGATTATAATATAATATAATATAGGCTAATAATATATGATATGATATCATGTCAACATGTAATGGCTGGCTCTGCTTATCCTGTGTATTCTTCTTCTTCCTCTTCTTCTTCTTCTTCTTCTTCTTCTTCTTCTTATTATTATTATTATTATTAAGCATTACATTTAACACACTTGTTATCACATGGCATGATCTCATGCAATGCATCCAGCAGCCAAACACTGTCTTTTGAAGGGCAATAAACATTCCGGTTAGCGTGCAAGAGTTATTGAGCAACTACTCCACAGTCCAGTTTACCTGCCAAGAACTTCTGTTTTTTTTTAGACATGGTGTTCAATTGCTTCTCTTTGAGCCAAATGCAGCAGGCATTAATATGGACACTCTCTTATTATAACATGTCAAGACTTCTTTCACCACATAAACACTCCAAATTCTTTTAGACCATTTTAAAATAAAAAGACTATAATTAAGTCTGTTTTGTCATTGCTTTATTTTGACAGATAAGTGCGTTGCCTGGTATTTGTTCGGGAGTATTTGGCAAAGAACAGAATTGCTGCAACCAGTATAACCTGGAATTAGACAGGCCACCTTGTCTAGTGATCCAAGCATTGTCATATGAATGTCATGTGAATTGCTTTGTCATCCATGTTGTCTCTGTTTTTTCAAGCCAAACATTGCTATAAGATGACAGTAACAGTTTAACCCAACTTGTTCAACGTTCACGTTTTAGTCAGCAGGTATTGTGTAACAAAAATACAATGCCAAAAAAAATCATACAAATTTTTTATTTTATTTAAAATCACAAGAGCTGAATGAAATGATGCATCTAATCCCCAGCACTTTCTCTTGCTTAAACCTGGGGGTTATCTCAAACATTCAAAGGTTGTATAACACATTTTGGCAAACTTGCAAATTTCAGAGTAGTAAACAAGCCAACAAGGACAAGATTGAACAACATATTTATCAGGTCATGGTTCTTGAATATGGAGCGATGTGCGTCTCAGCTTTCATCCCTCCCTCCAGCTCACACCCCCTTTCCCTATAGGCTGCTTTCTTCGGCCTGTGCTGTCAGTCCAGCTCTGCACGCCTGAATTACTGCTGATGCTATTATCTTATCACAAACACTAAAGACCTGGCAGGAATTTCCAGTGGCTCTTCTAGTTTGAATAGATTAAAAATAAAATGTGACAGCAAACCAGAAGTGACTGTATCTACTGTCAAAATGAAAATGAAAATAAACAAAGATTAGGTACACTGGGGCATTGAGGTAATTTATTTCCGCAAACATTTTATCGAGCATCACAGAAATATCTAAATATTAGTAAAGCAACCATTAAAAAGAATCTCTACTATACTATTTAGCAATATTAAATAAAATAAATACATTGACAATATGTGAAATGTGTAGTGTGTATATTATATGTAATACATAGTATATTCTGTGTAATATATGATATGTAATATATGTGTGTAAAAAATAAAAAGAGAGAAGGGAGGGCTGTGTTGGAGTTTCCACTGCTATAAGATTGCATAAATAACCACAGAAAGTATTTCGTAGCTGCAGCACATGACACTACCACGGCACAGTTCCTCATTAAATGTCAGGACAAGTTTACAGATCACAGCCTCAGAGCAGTCGGAAGATTGCATGTCTTTATCACGTCATGGACAACACCCCCGCCTGACCCATTCAAATCAACAGCTTTCTGCTCGTGTGGGCTGGACTCCAGCGACCCAACCTCCCTGACGTCACAACGCCGAATTCCAATACTCCCTACAAAAGCGCACTACTCACGGAAGACAGTAATGGCGTATGTAGTGCACTTAGTGTTGCTCAGAGTGCCGTTTTAGACGCAGCCTCCCACACAACCGGCCTCCTCGTTAGATTCTGCGCACATCGCTCCACCGCTATAAAGAAGCCGGCTGGGCTGGTTGAGGCTGGTTTAGAGACCCGGCTGCTGTCTGACTTACTTTAGATTAACACTGAAAAACTCGGGGTATATGATGACCATTTGAAATGGCGCAGAAAGACACGTTGTTACATCTCTTCGCCGGGGGGTGAGTTCTCCTTTTTTTCTGTGAGTAAAAGGTTTAAAGCGAGTGTGCTAGCGCGGACAGCTCGTTCCTTCCTCAGCTAGCGAGCGGTGTTGAGCTGAACAGATGCTCTCATGGGAGGTCGAGACACTTTACTGAATTTAGTGAACTAACCGGTGGATATACTTCGTGTCATTTTGATAGTAAGGATATTTTAATTATATTTAAAGTGCTTTGTTGTTTCATAGCAAGCGAAATGCTAAATGACATTGAGGTTTCAGGTCGCTAGTTAAGCACGCTAGCTCATGGCTGTGGCTAGCTAGTCTCTCTCTCTATCTTTCCCACGATGTCCGGGTTGCCAGGTCGAGCCACAAGTTAAACATGTTCCTAATATCATTGGTCTGGAAAGAAATGACCTTGTGGTTAGATAGATGTGATTTATCAACAGTAGTCAGTTGGGAAGGTTGTTGAATGCAGGCAACCCTGTGTAGTGTAGAAGGAGCTAGTCGGGTTATTAACATGTAGAGCTGCATGTAGTTGCTTCATCTGTCTGTACTGTCTGCACATAATAAACCTTCATTATATATGACCTCTGTCTCTGTCTCTCTCTCTCTCTCTCTCTCTCTCTCTCTCTCTCTGTATATATATATATATATATATATATAGATAGATAGATAGATAGATAGATATAGGTATATAAGAGAGATATACAATGTGTGTGTGTGTAGAGCTTTTATATATAGTTATATAAGAGAGATATAAAATTTATATATATATATATATATATATATATATATATATATATATATATATATATATATATATATACATACCTCTTGTGTAGTATTTATTTAGTTGATCGAGAGAGAGAGAGAGTAAACACTTGTATGTGTTTTATTTATATATATATATATATATATATATATATTGTGTGTGTAAATGTAAATGACAGGTGTATTGAGTGTAGGAGAATAATTGTGGCTCCTGACACAGCTATTAAACGAGTGTGTTCATTTTTATGCTGTATATAACATCATCCTTCAAGGCTTTACAGTAGTACAGTGGTAGACTGTTTGCAGTCACTCTTTCATCACACTATCTATTCTGTTCCAAAGCCTTTATTGGTCTTGATTCAATATTGATTAGAGAATTAACATTTCAACAAAGTAATCACTGGGGGAAAAAAAAGATTGAAAAGGTAGTTTGGCTCTTTGCTCATGTAAGGTCAATCCCCGTGGAGCTGCCTGACAAAAACAGGACCTGTAACCACGGGCTACCAATCTTACGTCAGCTCTTCCAGCCTAAACGTTTTTTTTGTTTGTTTTTGATTTTTTTAAACTATGCCTCATTTGACTGTGTACTTTTGTAAGGAACTTTTGCATAAGAAATCTTAAATCTCTCAGTTTTTTCCCAGTTCTTTTTGCATCTGCTGTACACAGTAAATGTGAAGTTTAAGGTGGTAGGAAGTGGGGAATGCCACTGACATTTATGATCAGACTTGTACATGAGTGAGTGTTTCCTTAATATATAGTAAATTTAAGCAACAGTTATGCCTCAATCATGGGACATCAAATCATGAACATTTCCTGAATAACTGAATATGTAGTTGCTTATGTTTATTATAGGATATTGTGAGATTAGAAGTGCTTTTTGAACCAAATTTTCTTTTATTACTTCATTTAAAAAAAAAAGTGAGCAGGTTTTGAACACTCCGTCGACGTGACCCAGTGGGTGTTTGTAATGGTGCTAGATAAAACTACTACCGGTTAATAACCAGTTTTTCTTTTCCCACCTTCATGTATGTTTTTGTTTCTTGACATATTTCCATACATTGCTTTGTTTGGTGGTTGTCATGCCACTGAAATCTGCTCAATGTTATACAAGTCCGTGCCCTGGCATGCCTCCTGTGGCTCTGTCAAAAAGCTATTTTAAAGCATTTGGGTTTTATGGGGCATAGCCTAAAAGGTCATTGCTACTGAGCTTAACTATACAATCAAATGTGTAGCTTTGAGTTTCTCCAGAGTTAGTAATAAGCTTTTAATCTTGTGTCTTGTGCCTGAAATAATTTGTTCCTCTCAGAAAGATTTGTGTTTAATCTGTCCCTCATAAGTCCAGTACAGATCTGTGACAAGTTCATGATGGCATAACTGTCAGTGATTAGGAGTACTGGTTTGTATGTCCTTAGGTCTATTTGTGTGTGTGTGATGACACATCACGTATACATACATACAATATCTTATCTGTAAAAACATGCTGTGTGCTTTGTGATGTGAGCGATTGACTTCATTTAATTTCGAAGCCATAACTTGTCATAATGTGTTAATATGAAAGAATTGTCTAATAATTTAAAATTGTTAGGTAGTATTATTCATGTCACTTTCTGGATGTCTTGTAACATGACTGTGGATCCCAGGAGTGTATATGTTTGTAAATGCAGTAGGTTGGGATGATCCAACCTTATGTTCTAAGTACATAATTCGTCCATTTTTGGGCCTTTGAATAGGTCCGAACAGCTTACGCACCCTATCGGTGTCGTAGATGGCTATCATACGATGCCGTAAGTTTAAGCTAAAGTTCATTTAATCCAACCAGTTGTTCGTCAGTCTGGTGAACTATGTCCTTTAGCTCCACTTTAGAGCACAGGGATGATGCAAACATGGTGAAAATCATGTAACTTGAATGTGTAAACTAAAGTCGTCTTCACTCCCTTCCAGTTTTGCATAAAATTGTTTTCTGCCTGACTAGGTTCTTCTTTTACTTTTGTTTTGACTAGGCTGTTGTTATTGTGTTTGTATGATAAAATGACACATACTTCTTTTTATTTTTTTTTTTAAAACATAAATACTTTTGTCAGATTTGATTAGCAGATACATGATCGATACTACCTACGTCATCTTTTGTCGTTTTGCAAGGGTTCAGTTTGTTCACCCTGACCTGTGTAACTCTCAAAACGACAGTGTTTAGTGAAATGTGCCAGAATGTGGACACACTGTCCAACCGCAGTTGTCTGTGACATACCTTTGTTGGGCTTCTTTATCACAAGGCAGTTCATTCATCCATATAACCCCTTCTTCTTTTTCTTCTTTTTCTTCTTCTTCTTCTTCTTCTTCTTATTCTGTAATAATAAGAATAAAGCAGTCTTTTAACCAATTACTATTTATTTCCTTATCAGGATTGTGAAAACTGTATCTGTTACTGCTTAATGCTATAAAACCCTTTTAATTTAGTAGCTTTGTTAAACTGAGGTGTAACAGTTGCCCCTTTCATACATTTGCAGATGTGGCGGTACGGTGGGTGCCATCGTGACCTGCCCACTGGAGGTGTTGAAGACGAGGCTACAATCATCAGGTCTGACGCTCAGACCGGTGTTTCAGGTGCAGCTTGGTACTGTCAGCGGAGCTGGCGTTATTAGACCGGGACCAGTAACGCCTAGCCTCCTGCAGGTCCTACGGTAAGCGGGCGCTTTTCAACACCACAAGCAATCGTAAATATAAATGTGGCTTTGTGTGCACATAGAGGCTGTCTGAACAGTCCAACGAGAACATGTTGAACAAATGTGTCGATCAGGGTATGTTGAGCAAAATCATGATACAGTGGCTAAGAATATGCATAGCACGTAAGGGTGCACATGTGGAGCATATGCTGTAAATACAAAATTAAGTATATGTAATTTTACTCTCATTGGTTCCTGACTTTCTGGACACCCTATGGAATTGCTGTGCAGTTGGTATACTGACTACCTTTGTCCCAGACATACATATATTATGTTATGTATTTTGCACCATAAACAGAATTACAATCCAAGCATTCAACTGAGCAATTGAAGATTAAAGGAATTAATAATTTATAATTTAATTAATAATTAAAGGCCCAAGATCAGCTTCTGTGCAGCCTTCAAAGAGACACTCACAACCTTCAGTGAGGGCACTACCACAGTACATTAACACATGCACTATATTCGCTCTATTAATAAATAATACGTAATAAAAACTTTTTGTTCGGTTTATATAGCAGCTTTTATATATGGCTGGTTTGCAGTTTTATATAGCTGGTCTAACCGTTCTGTTATGTAAAAGATCAGAGATCAGTTCAAAGGCCAGTTCCCTACAGTAAAGGACAAGACAGCACTCAAGTACAACCTTAAGTGCTTTGCTGCCAGATTGTCATTCTATAAAAGCTGACGAGGGACGAGATGGTGTGCGTCTGTGTCCTTTTCTGGGAGGTCAGCCATTGCACCCGAGGAGGCCTGGCGAATGCTCTGAGAAAACCGTGCTGTCACATGGTTTCTCTGCTCTAGATCATATTACTCCTAGCCAGCACAGGCTGATTCTGCCTGAGCTCAGTGGGTGTGAGTTCCTTTTCAGCATATTGTGCCTTATCTAATCCTTTTTTTTTTTCATGAGGGCAAGGCTATGATGAGTCCCATGTTTTGTTGTGGTCTTCCAATTCCAAGAAACAGGACGTGTCGTTATGAGACGATGAAATGGCTTCCTCGTGATTTGTTCCCTGTTAAAGTTTGATAGTGTTCTGGGTAAAATGTGCTTCATGGAGAATGTCAGGTGTGAGGGAGTTGTAATGGAATACCTGATTTACAAGGTTTGTTTAGTAAAATACTGACATTCTTGTTTTTCTGTAATAAATATAAGCTTTTGTTAGGTTCTCCTCTGTAGGCTGTAATACGGATTGTTAATCCTATCCTTAGACGCCCTGCTGAGTTTTGAGGTTTTGTTGCTCCCAGTACATCTGATGTGCTTATGCAGTGCACATTAAAACGTTTTCTGTTCTCGTCCAACCATTAACTTCTCAATGTAATTAAATATAGAGGTTTTCCAAGAAGGACTGTTGAAACATCCTGCCTCATGGCATTGCCCTCAGTAATATTACATTTCAAGCTAATAACTTGGATTAATGTGTAAGGCGTGGACACATACGTAGGATGACCTGTAAAAACGACCTCTTAGATCTACATGATTATATAGTGAACAAAGATGACGGAGTTCATGTTTACTCAAGGACTAGATGATTAACTTTCCTGACAATGTGATGAAACGATTTGCAATGAAAGAACGAGCTAAGCAGTACTGTGTTACTACCAAACAATGAATAATGTGCAAATACATTCACTAAATTCCAAACACTGTTAGTGTCTTCTGATCTTCCTGAACTATGGGTTGTGTGTGCTTTGTTTTTTTTGTTTTGTTTTGTTTTTTTAAGTATGTCCTTTTTTTTTTGCACTCGACCAGGTCAATTTTGGAAAAAGAAGGACCAAGTTCGCTGTTCCGAGGATTGGGTCCAAATCTGGTTGGCGTTGCGCCATCAAGGTAAAAATTAAATCCAGTTTTAATTAGCTGAACGTAGTGCAGTATAAGCCTCCTGTACTGTAGTGTTAAATGGCTTTGTTCTAATTCACATGTTTCTGAAAAAAAAAAAAGTAAGATTAATATCCGAGCTCTATATAAGTACCAGGACAGGCTGAGAACTAAACGTGCATACATCAGTAATCCAGACACATGTAATGTTTAACATGAACTATGTTACAAAATGTTGAAGACTGCAATCAGCTAGATAAAATATAACTGCAGGAAGACTTTTGTTAGCTGCAAAGTGGTCAGTTAAGGGCATATGCACTACTTATAATTAATATACATATTGCAGGTTTTATAACTTTAACTTGTAACCTATTGCTTCTATCAAACATGGGTAAATAGACAAACACTCTGATGTTTTTTTTCCCCCCTCTATTAATAAACGAGCCACAGAACCTCAGGGATAATTGTGAAAAGGCGGCTCGATCTCCAGCTGCTTGTTCCTCCCATAGCAGCGATCCAGCTCAGCCTGTTTTAGAAGTGCATGAAAGAGAACAACCAATGTGGAACAGACTGATCTGCATACTGTAGACACTGAAGTCTGTGTGTCTAAACTTGGCAGGCTTTCAGCAGTGCTTTCTTTTTACAAAGAAATGAGCTCTTTAGCTATGCAGGCTGTAGCGCAGAGAGCACATAAACACAATATTCCCCTTGCTTCATCTAAAATGTTTTTCCATTTTGTTTTTCAGGGCAATATATTTTGCAGCCTACTCCAAGTCAAAAGAGACCTTCAATGGCATCTTTGTGCCAAACAGTGGAGCAGTGCACATGTCTTCAGCCGGGTTTGCAGGTGAGACACTCCGAGGTGGTACAGTTAAAGGGGTCCAAACCACAGCCACCACTGTCTATTAAATTTTTTTTTTTTAAAAATGATAGTTTGCTTGTTGTTACAAAAGTTCATTGGTGAAACACTAGGTGTCACCATCGTGTTAAACTGAATCTAATCTGATCTCTGGATCGTCTCGTCTTTGCCCTCTTCATACTGTAATTCAGCAGGATTTCAGGTAGACAAAGTTGCAAAGTTTTATAGTGACAGAAAATAGAAAGGATATGCAGCAGATTTCAGACACAGTATTTTTTTCCCCTGAGCTCAAAAGAGTCTGTTTAATTTGCCAGGAATCTGTCGCTGTAACTAGCTAGTGAAAGAACTATCATGTTTATTAATTAAACTACACTGTTTAAAAGTATAAGAGTAAGCGAAAGATATACATATTAAGATAAAAATCAGTGCAGTGCTACCCGTTATTCATTTTCTTATTTTGATTATTAGTTAGTTTACTGCCTCTGACTTATTTCTTACTTGGGGCTGGTGGATTAAAGATGTTTGGATATCCATGCGCTACACAATAATACAGTGTGTTTATTACTTTATTTAATGAACTTGTATTTAGGGGAAGAGTAGTACATTTATTTATTGTGATTGAGTGTTGAAGGTTTTCATCTCTATATCTTCTTTATTTTTTTTTTCAGCGTTTGTAACAAACTCCTTGATGAACCCCATCTGGATGGTCAAAACCAGAATGCAGCTTGAAAAGAAGTAGGTTGATACTCTAATTCTGCAACAGAAATTTGTAGGACAGGCTGTACCCAGCACGCTGCTTGGCACGTTAATCTGCACGTGTGCAACGTGCACATTTCAAGGGGCGTATAAAAGTCATTAACAGGATCCAGGATCCCGGTTATTTGACCGTTGCAGTAATGAGCATATGACCTGGAAGGCCTGCAGTATAAATATCCATCTCACTGTGTCACTCGTAGCTTAAATGGCTCGAGATATATTTATCCCTGCACAGGCTGTGTAGCCTTGAGGGTCACAAGAGAACAGTATGTTTGAAGCCTTTTTTTAAATATAGGCCTGTAATGAAACGTCTTGCCTACTCTACGCCCCTGAAACATTGCACATCTAATGAACAATCAGAAAAAAGAGCACAGCAAATTTTCCCCCTCTGCTACACCTAATCTAGTCAACCTGAATATTATAAGTCATTTGGGAGCCGCAGCCTGTTTCACAGTTAGCCCCATCACACAGTCCAAACCTATATTCCTACATTTTTAACCTAGTTTAAAACGGTTCTGTAGAGAATTTACTAATTAACTGCTTCTCCTTCAGGGCACGAGGAGAGAAGAAGATGAACGCGTTACAGTGTGCGCGCTACGTATACCGGACGGAAGGTGTACGAGGCTTTTACCGGGGCCTCACTGCGTCGTATGCTGGAATCTCAGAGACCATGATTTGCTTCCTCATCTACGAGACACTGAAGAAGCGCATAGCAGAGAGTCAACTCATGTCAGCCAACGCTAATGGAGAAAAAAGAGCCTCGGACTTCCTGAGCCTTATGTTAGCAGCTGCTTTTGCCAAAGGCTGTGCCTCCTGCATAGCATATCCACATGGTATGGGACTCTCCTGAATTTATGTCGATACAATGAATAAACACAGCTAACACACACTGATAAAATGTGCGTATTTATATACAGTATAAGGGTTATTTGAACAATGCAGAATACGTAGTGCTTAGTAGGCTGATTTGCAAGTGACCCTTGTGCTTTATATAACTGTACTCTCGCTTATCACACTTCCTACATTCAGCAGTTTTTTTTTTTTTTTGGAACGTTAAGTGCTTTTGTTTTGTTTTTTTTTCTGCTGTGATCTGACACTCAGTCTTTCTTGTCTCCCCCCCAGAGGTCATTCGGACGAGGCTGAGAGAAGAAGGCAGCAAATACAAATATTTTTTCCAAACGGCCCGCCTGGTGGCAGTGGAGGAGGGCTACGCTGCTTTTTATAGAGGACTAATTCCACAGCTCATTAGGCAAATTCCCAACACCGCTATAGTGCTCTCCACCTATGAGCTCATCGTCTACCTGCTGGGGCAGCCCTCCAAATAAAGCTCAGTATAACTTGCACAAAGACTTTTGGACCTGCAGTTAAAGTCGGAGAAAATGAAACCTGTCATGACAGACTGTTTTTGCCTGAGGATGCAGGTTGGCGGTAGAACCCAAAGACTTTAGAGAAAAAAAGCCTATTTTTTTATTTGGATGCGTACGTTCTACTACATGTAACAATTTCAATTTACATTTATCCCGCATCCTAACTGTGACACTTTAATTTCAGATATGCGAGATGTTATTATGGTACACATGTAAGGTTTGGAGCCAGTTGTTAATATTGCATCACTGTACAGAAAGAGGTCATCTTTAAGCACATAGTGATATTAAGTTAACTAAATTATTCTTATTTTGTTATTTTTTTTTTAGTTGTAGTTTTTAATTTTAGTCATGGTTCTGTCCAGTCTGCTGTGTGTTACTTATTGAAAGATGCTGAAGCTGAACTCTTCAGTGGCTCATGCTGTACTGAATGGGAAGGATGCTGGTATGAAGGAGAGCTCTTTGGCACATACTGTATAACTGTGTGATGTTGCAGTAGTTTTGTTCATGTTCATCATGTACTGATCTTAGTTGTTTATGTCCGTTTACTGCTCTGTTTGTGGCGGTAAATTTGTCTTTTACAGAAAAAGGAAAATACGTACACAAGCAATGGTTCAATAAAATGAAAGCTGAACAGAACTACTTCTCTTTTAGTTGTGTTTGAAACATTTTTGTCATGGTTTTTTTTTTTTTTTTTTTTTTTTTTTTTACTTTCAAAGTCCAGATCAGAACAGTATATAACTTCTGCACTATGCAGTGTCCTTAACCAGCATGCAGTGCCTTGATACAGTTATCTACATAACATCTCTAGAAATGGTTTTAAATTGCAAAGCTGATGGTTGGGAATAGGCCCCGGGGGCTGCTCATTCACATTTTTTAACTTAACATTTTGCATTAATTATAAATGTGTGAACTGTGTCAGAGCAAGACGTGTCCATGCAGGTGATTATAAACTAATGCCGATCATTATATTCTACCTGTGTGTGCTAAATTATGCTTGTATTTTCTCAGTTTTATTCTGCAAATTTTAATTAGGACCTCATGCATCTGTAACAAATCTTAACACGCATGTTAAAGACCTTAAAGTGTCATTGTTCAGAAATGCCTCCTGTCTAGACTACCTTATTTCACCAAGAATGTATTATGTATTTAATATGGAGCATGTTAACTAATGCATCCATTTTTTTCCCCCAATATTATTTCCCTTTCAGGTTAGGAGTGTCAAATTCAGGCCCTGGAAGGCTGCAAGCCTTTTAAAGATTCATGTTTTCCCAAATTAATTTCAATGAAGGCTGTAGAAATTTGGTGATGAGCTGAATCAGTGTGAAAAGAGGTTAGAATGTAAACTGTGCAGTGCGACACAGGAGCCTGACACTTCTCATTCAGGCCAACCACAATTCTAACGTTTTCCCAGAGGAACAAACCGAATAAAACTTTAAGGTGCTCAGTGGAGTGTTTTATGTCCATGCTAGTCTGAATTAGATACTGGATTATGAAATATTTTATGATGACAGTAAATATCCCTAAATGCTTTAATCAACCAATGAGTTACGGACTATATATGAACATCGATCCAAGATGAAAAAGGTTTTCAGAATGGCGAAGACAAATAGACCCTTGATCCTATAATATTTGTTCAGTAACCGCTTTATCTTGGTTACAACAGTGGTGGATCTGGAGCCTATCCAGGAATACACCCTGTATGGGCCACCAGTTCAGCACAGCATGCTGTGCACACAAACATTCACACACACATTCACACTTGGGGGTAATTTACAGTAGCCTACTGGTATGTTTTTGGATGGAAACTGGAGAACCCCAGAGGAAGGCCACTCAGACAGACAGTAACCTGAGCTCAGAGCTGAAGCAGGGAAACTGGAGCTGTAAGGTGGCCATGCTACCCACTGCACCAGCGTGCTGCCTCAACCTATAATACACTATATAGCCAATAGTTTGTGGACATCTGACAATCACACCCATATGTACCTTTTGAACATACCATTTCCAGATTTAGTCCTCCTTTGCTGTTGTAATAACCTCCACTCTTCTGGGAAGGCTTTCCACTAGATGTTGGAGCATGGCTGTGGGGAGTTGCCTATTCAGGGTACTCTTTCCTTGGAAAAATAGACAAATGTGTTCTATCGAGTGTCGGTCTTGCCTCTTCCATTCAGCCACATAAGCATTAGTGAGGTCAGGCACTGATGTCGGGTGAGGAGGTCTGGGGTGCAGTCAGAGTTCCAGTTCATCCCAAAAGTGTTCAGTGGGGTTGAGGTAAGGGCTCTGTGCAGGCCACTCGTGTTCTTACGCACCAAACTTGTCACACCATGTCTTCAGGTAGCTCACTTTGTGCACAATGGCATTGTCATGCTGGAACAGGTTTGGGGCTCTTAGTTCCACTGAAGGGAAATTGTAATGCTACAGCATACAAAGACATCCTATACAATTATGCGCTTCCAAATTTGTGGCAACAGTTTGGGGAAGGAACACATATGCGTGTGAAGGTCATGTATCTGCAGACTTTTGGCCATATAGTGCGTAATATTATACTATAACATAAAACAATATAATATTCCTATATATTCCACTAAAAAACGTTCTGCTTTTACTTTGACTTCCTTTGTTGCCGTTTTGTTGTTTTGTGTTGCAACGGCATTGTCATTTGTCAATCACTAAAATTTACAATTTAGAAGGTCAGAACTTTTAATATTATAATTCAGAGCCTGTAATGTTATCATGTAATATGCATTCATTATAATACATTCATGTAAGACGAACAAGCTTCTGATTTATTACAGCTCACAAAACGGTGGTGGACTTTTATTTTGACACGCGCTTCATAACCCGGAAGTGATCATATAGTTGATTGACACACGCTTATGTTGGCGCGTGCACGCACAGATGTGTCGCTAGGGGGGAGGAAAAAGACTACAGTTAAGTAGACTAAAGCTTGTTTTGCAATGGAGCTGGTGAAGCAGATGTTGGTGCAGTATCCGCAGCTGCTGTACGGAGGAGTCGGGGCCGCGGCTTGTCTCACCGGCGGCGCGCTCTTTTACCGGATCACGAACAGGTAGCGCTGAGGCGCGCGCGCTGCCTCACGCGCTGAGGCCCTGTGCACGAGCCTGAGACATTGCAACACTTTACTTTAGCGTTTTCCGAACAAAAGCTTGCTTTCTCTCTGTGTTATTAATCCAAAAATAGGCTTAAATAAAGTGCCTTTTTTATGTTCTGTGCATTTTATCGACCCTCTAATCTAGTGATTTAAATTAATGCGGTAATAGCAGCTAGCTTAGCTACCGTTAGCAGTTTCATAACTATTTTTCTTTTTCTTTCTTTTTTTTTTTTTTAAATTCAAAACCTCACACAAGTGTTGGACCCATTTAAAAATCACCTGTTTTTATTCCTCCTGGAGAATATAAAAAGGTAGTATTATATTTCAAGACACTACAGGTGACTAGAGTAATTCTTTTAAACAATAGATAAATCACAGTCAGTGTTTGGCAGCTGATTGTTGATGTTCTTACGTAACATTTATTTATGCAAATGAGGCTTTATCTAATTAAATATGCAAATATGTGCATACTTAATAATAAAACCAAAAATCTAGTTCTTTGATGTTGTTTTACTGTGAAGATGCTCTCAAAAGGAAGACTTTGGCTGAGATTTTGTTGGAAAATTATTTCTTTATTGTTTGTTTTTCTTAATCAAGAAAATATCATGCATTTTTAATATAATATCTAAAATCTAAAATAAATAATAATCATTTTGAAGAAATTCCTGTGTAATTTCAGTCTAATTATGGACAGGAATGAAAATTTCATGAATGAATGAATCTAGAAACTGAGATTTTTTTGGTTCTGAATATAGATAAATTGATTTTTTTTAAAAAAGGGGGAAAAAACAGTTTGTAAAATGCAATGTGGTGTAATGTGTTTCCACTCTAATTAGCGTGGGTTATAAAGTTTATAAAGGAAATTGGCATGTATATCATAATGACATACATGTAACTTTCAGGGATATGACATGAAGTGATTTGTCAGGTGGGCGGAGCTTAAAGCTTCAGATAATTTGGTGGTTGAGAATGGACAAAAGCAGTGTATATTTATTTTTTTTGCTGCTGCTACAGTTTACGACACTGGTCACCAACCCTTTTCATTGAGATCTACCTTCCTGCCGGTTTCATCTCCAAACAAAGTCTAACACGCCTCTTTTAGCTGATCAGGAACTTTTTAAGGCAATGATCAGATGATCAGGTGAGCACGATTTTGGTTGGAGCTTCAGAAAGTCTTCAGGAAGGTCGATCTCCAGGAACAGGGTTGGTGACCACTGGTTTAAGAGAATGTGTTGCAGATACATCGGAAACATTTAGAATTTTGAAGTGACTAAATTTCCTACCAAAGGTTCTACCTGTAGTATCTTGCCTTAACTCTGTACATTTTATACGCATAACAGTTAATGGCAATTTTTAACCCAATTTAACATTACCAATTTTTTAAATTGTTGTTGCATCAATATTAAGTCTTTACTGTTCATATATATATGCAAAACCTGTTAATGGTAAATAGGAGCAAATATGAATGAATTTAGAGGAGTGGATTTGTCATACATCGGTTGCATTAAATGTATGTTAAAAGATCCAAAAAAGATTTTTTTAAATAAATTATATAATATATATAGTATAATTAATAAAAGTAATGGTATAAATTTTATTAAAATATGGTTTTATTTATTTATTTATTTATTTATTTGTATTATTATTGTTATTTTTTTTAGGAAGAAACCAACGCATGTGAAGGTGAATTGTTGGTTCTGTAATCAGGACACGGAGGTTCCGTATGGAAACAGGAACTGCTGGGACTGTCCTTACTGCGAGCAGTACAACGGCTTCCAAGAGGTAACGTCTTATTCAAGAAACACTACGGACGTATGTTAATTACTGAAAATGCACATGACTTGTCAGTGCGGTCCTGAACTGTCCTGTCATTTTTTTCCTGATTCTTTCATTAAAAAATCTGTAGAATGGTGACTATAACAAACCAATCCCTGCGCAATATATGGAGCACCTCAACCACGGAGTGTCAGCTGGCCTTCCTGTGTCTGAAGCCCCCAAAACACTGCAATGGGTGAACTGCCAAATGCTGCTGTGTAAGAAATGCAACAACAACCAGACAGTGAAGATTAAGCAACTGGCTTCATTCTCTCCCAGAGAGGAGGTAGGTTTGGATTTTTTATTTCTTAGTTAAAACAAAGGTGTGTTGTACAGTAGGGTGAAAGGGGGTCTCAGATCTACAGTTTGGAGCTCATTATAGAGTTTGGATGTTTTAAAGGGAGACACTGTGCAGCTGTGCGGTACAGTGTGTGCCGAGATTGAAGCTGAGACCCCAGTGTGTGCAATTAATATGTAACTTGAGTTGAGACTGTAGATAGATCTCAATGTAGAGACTTAGATTTGGGTAATATACTGGTAGAAACTGGTGGGTGTTTTCCAATTAGACCAACACTACAAAAGCAAATGGTGCATATGTATTAAAAAATAAAATCTGTTCAGAACCAGGTAACATGTCGTTTTTCTCAGTTGCATGGCTCCTTGCCAGTTATTGGATGCAGGGTTGGAGAAAGCCTGGCCACCTGGGACAAGCAGATTCTCTGGGCTATTTTTTTTATTTATTTAATTTTTTTAATATAGCTGCCCAGCTGACAAGTAGGTTCAACAGCCGGAGAAAGAAAATACTTCTTACTGGCTTTTGAAAACCAAAAACATGTCGGCACATAGCCAAACTGTTCCTCAGTGACAACTTGGTGACTTCTTAGTGGTCGCCAACACAACGTGCTACATCAAAAACTTTATCAGGAGAGGCTGAGGATGATGGCCACACAGTCGTCCCCTCTCCTGTAATACATGTACATATACATTTGTTTTTCTCTAGTCTGTATTAATGCACTTAACTAACTAACTAACTAGCTGGACTTACATTATTAGATTAGGTTAGTTACCATGTTATCGTCTAGTCAGTTAGGTTTCCATGCCACCAAAACATGGGACGGGGCAGCACACTGGAGCTTTTGCTGGCCTGGTGTCCAACATTTGTCCATTCCTGGAATGTAATTGGTGAGCATCGAACACCGGTAGATTCTTTTGTTGAATTTAAGCTTTTCTTCCTGTCATTGCTTCACTCTACTGAAGTCTTAAACCAGACACCTCATAAGGTGTCATCGCATTTTCGGATGCAATATAGTCATTAAAATGTCATCCTCCTTTCCAGGACTGTATGAGCTTATGTTGACAAATGAGTCCTTTGAACATTTTCCCAGGAATTGGGAACTTGTACTTGATCTTGTCAGTGTTGATTGCCTCATCGCTCTTTCCGAGATGAATTCTTGAATACTGTGTGTGTGAGTTTGTGTGTGTGTGTGTGAAAGGACCTCTACTTAATCGTGATTGGATTACAACTGACCAGAGTCATCCATCAACTCTGACTACGTTAGAGAAAATCTCATAACAGTGACAAACTTCTGCTCTTCCTCTTCACAGTTTACATTTTCATCAAAACATTAATAGATGGATACAGTGATGTATACTGTTATCGGCCAAAAGTTTGAAAAGATGCATTTATTTAAAACTTATACAGTCTCCCTGTTGGGTGAACTGGATCTGTAATGTAGCTTGGAGTACAAAATTGTGCCTTGGGCACTTCTATTTCTCCCTTTATTTCACCCTTTGTTAGTTGGAAAAACATGCTGTCAGTAAGATTTATTATTTCTGAGTTTCTCTTCTGCACTACTGATTGTTCCGATTTTCACTCTGCATAGATAGCATCGATTCATCAATCAGAGCGTTTGATAAGAATCTCTTACCTGAAACTGATGCTCAGTCAGCCATCAATGCTGGATATCTCTCACCTGAAATAGGAATTTTTTTTTTTTTTTTTTTTTTGTGAGTTCTGTGAACTGCTTTATGGTTTTGCGCATGTATAACTCCAAAAACTACTTTCATTTTTTCTGAAGGACAATTATGATGAAGAGATTGAAGTGTACAAGCATCATCTTGAGCAGACGTACAAGTTGTGCAGGCCGTGTCAGACTGCAGTGGAGTACTACATAAAGCACCAGAACCGGCAGCTGAGGGCTCTGCTCCTTAACCACCAGCTCAGGCGCAGCCGAGATACAGACAAAGCCTTCGTCACGGTCAGTGCAGTGCTCAGTGTTGCGGTCAGTGCAGTGAGTGTTGCGTTCATCATGCTGCATTCAGTGTGATGTGTTCAGTGTAAACATTCTTTACTATCGTTTTTTTATTCATAAATATTATGTTATTTGTAGTATTCTTATTTGCGCTCACTAGTAGTACTGCAGTTTTGTCTATGATCAGTAAAGCGCCTGTCTGTCTGTGTGTTGGTCTGTGATCTTTTATCGTTCTATAGTGATTTAATATTACATCTATCCATTTGTAATGAAGAGTTATTAGTCTCAAATTAATAAATATTAACTCTTATAAATTTCTTATCTCATGAACATAGTCATAGTTCCTGGTTACCACCACTTGTTTTGCTTCATTTTTAGCACTGATACATGAGTTTGTGATATCCAAAGATACTGAAAGGCCTGTTTAGTCTATCAGACTTGAGGCATAAACATTCCTGCCATGTACGTACCAGCTCATGAGCTCCATTTCTGTTTGGTACAGAGCTCCTACACAGTCTCCACTCCTGCCTGGCTCATAATGCTGCGAGCCCTGGCTTTCCTCGCGTGTGCTTTCCTGGTCGCCCTGGCTGTGTACGGATCTGGAGACTTATCCTCCCCCGCTGATGGCTCTCACATCCTGAAGGGAGGAGTCGCACCACCCAAACACACTCTCCAAAATGACACCAAAGCCAAGGTCAATGACAGTACCAGAAGTGGCCCGATGTGGAGCGATCTAGTGGGCCTTCTTCCAGAAGAGGCTGTAGAGAACGCTAAGCTGATCTGGGAGTCTGGAAGCAACCATCAGATGGCTGTAGCTTCTGTCGGCCTTTTGACTTGCATCACTGGTGTCCTAATGGCAGGGCCTGTCAGGTGAAATACACTTTCACTTTATCACCACAGTTTGCCATGCTGTATTTGTAGTGTACCGTTAATACATCTCCTTCTTTTCTGCTGAAGGTTAAGGAGAATTGACGCCTTCGCTTCTTTCCTTTGGCTCCTCGTGTTATGCCTGTATGCTGTCGAGTTCTACCTGAAGACGGACACCCCTGACTGGCTGGACGTGATCAAGCTCAGCGCCACCTCCTTGTGTTGCTTGGTCGGATTCGCTGCAGCCGTGGCCACACGCAAGCCCACGAGTCAGAGAAGAACCAGAGGCCGCAGGTCAGAATCCGAACAGTGACACTTCACTAAGCCATTTATAAGGAATAGTTGTGCAGGTTGCATTGTAGGACTTCTGTTTGGAGTACTGCATTTGCAATCATCATCTTTTCTCCTCCATGGATGTAAACCTGCTATATGTTTGCAACCATCCGTACCATCTTGTGGCTGTCTTCATCTTGCATTTTGTAGATTTAGGAAAACATCGGTGTGAACCGGTGAGTAATGGTTCTCCCAGAAGCCTAACATGGTGACGCTGTTGGGGTTTTAAATGCGGTGGGTGTTAGACAGACCTCAGCAGAAGACCTTAGTTGAATAGAAGATCCAGTTAAAATAGGGACCTTTTGGTAAACATAATTGCCTTTTTTGTCAAGAAAATGGAACTACAATGTGACAGAACTGACCATATTTTCCATATTTTCACATTTTTAGTCTACATTCTGCATGTCTCTACTAAAACAGCACTTGCCTACTTGTACAGTCTAGTTTGTTTTTGGTCCTTTTAGTCTTGCTGTCCTTCAGTGGTATATTGTTTCCTGAGCTAAAGCCTTTGCTACACACATTTGTTATTTATAATTATTTAATCTTTTTCAAGCCTGGAAAATACGTCTATAACTACATTTTATAAAAAAAAATTCTTTTATAAGGTTTAAATTCCTATTTACTTTATAGACAGATTTTCTTTGTTTTATCACTACAACAATGAGAGTGCTAATTTTCATTAGCACAGCCATTACATTTTCTGTCTTAGCACCATGTTAACAGGCTAATGAGTGTTGATTTACCTCATGAAAAAAAAACCAAAATGTCTCCTATTTTAAAAACAATAGGCTAATGCAAAAAAATTATACATAAAGCTATATCACTTATATGTTGCTAAATGTTAAAGTGACTTTGGTCCAGAAAATATGGTACATATTTTTGAAATAATACACTACTAATACAGAATTTTCACTAAATATTACTAATCAAAGCATGCATTTAGTTGAGTGTGTTTCTTGTCTTACTGTGTAGAGGAAGACGCTATATTCAAATGCTGGTAATTTCGTCTCAGAACACTAGCTGACCTTTACTTGAAACTGGAGTCACTGTTTTTGTCGATACCAAACCATGTATGTTTATTATAGTTAAAGAAACTTTATGATGACGATGGTTTTCCTGCCTAAGGTGACCTGAAAACAGATCTGAATGAATTTCTGAGTCATCCCAACCAATTGGGAAGCTGAGGTAATGAGGACCAATTCAAAGCCATTAAAACAGTCCAACAATACAAAACAATTAGCACTAGCAGCTCTGCTATGACCAAGGAAGTGGCAGAACATCACAAATAGCATCCTTGACTTTTGATGGACATCTCAGCTGGCATTTTCTTTGTGTGTGTGTGTGTGTGTGTGTGTGTGTGTGTGTTTTTGAACTAGTGACGTCCAACTATAAGGTGGTAAAATGACTACATGTATGTTTGTTTGTTGTTTAAATATCTGAGTTGAATCTTCATGTACTTCATGAGGAATAGAAAATCCTCATGAAAGTCACTGTAGCCCAGTATTAGGTGTTTCATTGGCCATTGGCAAATGAAAATTTACTATGAGGACTGGAAGGATCTGCGTTTAAATCCCAGGACTGCCAAAGCGCTGATGTCAAGTCACAGTCCTTAACTCCTGAGCAAGGCTCTTTAAAGCTCTTAAACTTCAGTTTTGTGCTCCTTACAGATCAGTTGCTTTGAATGAAATGATTAAATGTTAATTAACATTTTACATATATGGTTGTAGGTAATTGCAGAGTGCCAACATCTATGATTTAGTCGTAGCTTTTATGATTTTTGACCCCATGCTACAGAGATACAGGAGACACCTGAAAAAGCAGCGCTCATACTAAACGTGAATAAAATTCCAGGCAGATAAGCCAATTCACTGAAGGGGAAAGGACCCGGGATGTGAAACACGCTCCAGTTTTATCTAGGTGAACTTTGACCTGTGAATTTACGAGCCCCAGACTTGCAAGCCAAAAGAAAACCAAGTGGGTGGGTCCATAAAAATGGAGGAGCTGCTCATTATTACGTAGCGCTTCCCAAAGGTATTTGCCTCAGTGTTTTCTTGCTGTTGCTTGGCGCACATTTGAGGGAGAACAAATAGCCGTCTCGTTCATTAATGTACGTTTTCTCTCTGTCTGCTAGGGTTTTCTTACCAGTACTGTCACTGGTGTAATTGTGTTAATGTTTTCAATTCACCATATTCTAACCTTTTAACATGATCTTGACTTGACTTCATTAAGGCAGTGCTTTATGTATTTTGGTGGATGATATTATAAGAAGCAATGTCTAACCACAGAGTATTTTAAAGAAAATTAATTTTATATTAATTATACGTTGGGGGAATACAATTGATATGCCTTTAAGGGATTTCATAGTAATGTAACAGCCCCTTTTTTTCAAAATGTGTTTGAGATTTCACTTATTAAAAGTAAATATAGATTTGTAAGTGTAAAAGTACAGTTGCTGTGGGTTGTGTAGCCTCTGTGTTACTTAGTCTCTTATATCTCTGTATTTGTCATGTGTTCCTGTGAAGATAAAAGTCCAATAAGTAAAATACTAATGATTAGAGGTATGGAACAAACAATATAAAGAATATTAAGGACATGTAAACATTTCTGTCATCCCATGATGTATGAAGTTCCTTGTGTACTGTATTGTGGTCTAGGTTTGTTATGGTGTCATGGTTTCACAGTTAGTCATGGACAGTGTATGATCAGTTACTTTACCATTGGCTTTTTCAAAATATTTTTTCCCCAATCAAGTTCCTTACTCCAGTGGTTATTGTTTTTTGCGTCTGGCTGCGACTTCCCAAAAAAATTCCGCAACCCCTCCCTCGGTCCTTGCCAAATCATGCATCAGTAAAGGGGATGTGGACTGCTCTGAAAGCCATTTGGGTGCGTAATCCGCTACTGATGTAAACATGTTACCTTTGTACTTTGTGAACAATGCAGCCTCTGCTGCTGCTCATATCATACTTTTAACATTATCATACATGACAGCTATCAAATGCACAGAATAGTATGGCATTGCTGACCAGAAATAAACAAAACATCTAGTTAGATTTGTCTCGGTGCAGCACCTTTTCTCACAGCCACGCTCACTCTCAACTTATAACCTCATAAATACTGATGATGTAAAAGGTTTTTGAAAACATCATTCTCAAAATATATTACCGCTGCATTTATTTCCAGGTAGACATATCCCATCTCATACCTGTGCAGACTGTTTCTCTCACATGGTCTGCTATTCATCTGTTATAACCACAAGACCCCATAGAATGCTATGAGTGGATACTAGAAGTGCAGACTGGTGGCAAAGAATCTTGTTTGGTGCAATCACCATTAGCCTAGCAGTGGAGAACTCTAATGTTCAGCGTGATTTCCAAACAGTCTCACAATAATTACATATTATCTGGTCCTTTGCTGGGACGCATTGAGAAGCTTTTGCATTCACACTACAAAGATTTTGTGGTCATGTGTGTCCCAGTCCACTTCCGAAGGTTGTTTGAGTAATTGGATCACGATGCATCTCCAAAACACATTGGACCCCCTTTCGTTCACACCTATACTTGGTGCTGTCCGCTTACAAAGGGACATATTAAGGATGCATATTAATCCCAGGTGTGAACAGGCCCCAAAAGACTTCTGTACAAGGAATTCGTAATAAATCGTGTGTTTTTAATTAGCTGTGATACCATGAACCCGTGATATTTTTAGTCTAATTGTGGTATTGTTATACCATGAAAAGTTCCAACCATAACACTCGTATTTGTGACCAGGGTTGTTGTTGTTTGCATTATTCCCTGTTCATATTTCATGTGAACTGTGCGTGTGCGTGTGTGTGTATGTGTATATCTTGATAAATAGAAAATTACAATGGAAATTACTTATTGGATCTTTTGATTGTTTGTACTGTGATTAAGAAGTAAGTACATAATCAATATAATGTACTGATGCCTGAAAGTATTGCTTATTGTATTCAGTGTAAACTGCTACACTGCACTCCTATATGGTGGGCTCTGAGGTTCTTGTGTTATTTTTAATGCGACTCCTTACTCGTATCCAAGAGCTGGAAGACACTAATGGACATTTTACACATCAAATGGTTCCATCCTTTCTTTATTGAACTTGAAATACAGGAAAATGTTTAATTCAGCTTGTTAAAGCCTTTACCAGTATAGTGAGTGACTGATGATTGTGAAGTTTTTACTCGTCTGCTACCAAGTAAATATTTTTCTAGTTATATTGTGCCAGACTAGTTTGTAGTTATGGTGTGTAAACCGTTTGTATTCTTGCACTTAAATTAGTTAGAATTGTTAGTGTTTTTTCATAATCAGTATAATCTGAGTGACTAATCAAATAAATGTATTGAATTGGTGATTATACCACATTACACTAAGACTTTAATGACAATGTGTGTTTACATGAACACAAATAATGACCAGTATTGATTTTGGCAGATGTCAGATCGTTAGTGGACAAGTATACAGCATATGATGCATTAACTATTGGATTAAAGATAAATTTTTATCTTGTTCATAATGTAATCTAAAGTCTTTATGGGGTAAAAGGGGAAAAATGTGGCAGGAAATTTGAAATTACTTTGTTTTGAAGAGATTATTGGTGATTTGCAATTGCTGTAGAGGTGCTATTTCATCTAACTGAAAAAAAACCCCTTAAATCTCAACAGGTCTGTCAATATGTATACACATTGGTTGAAGTTGTGTGTTTTTTTTTTTTTTTTTTTTTTAAACCAGATTACAAAATCATATTACACGTGTAAATGTACTCATTGTCATACCATCCCACAGCCCGGTATTATCATTATGAACTTCATAAATAAATCTTCATTGCACATAAGCAAAAAAAAGATGTGAAACATAGTCACTGAGACATAAACTTTTAAGTGGTTTTCGTGTAATGTGAAGAAATTATTGTGAACAGAAAAAAATGCCCAAGATGAACGTGCGCTCTCTCTCCGTTTTTCTTTTTTTTTCTTTTTCTTTTTTTAAACTATTTTTAGGTTGCGATCATGTTTCGAGGTATTGTGTGTTAAAAGCGAAGAAGCATGTCAGAATAAATTATATTTGTTTGTTCCTTTTTTGCTTAAGCACTGCTCTTGAATGTTTTACTGCTGTTACAAATAAAGCACTGTAAAATGGGAAATGTGTATTTTCTGAGTTTTGTCTTGGACATTTTTTATGAGGTATGAAAACAGCCTACAAAGAAGTTTATTGATATTGAAGATTGATGTTTTCGTAATGGACAGAGAATCGAAACATCGTGAAGCTTATGAACATCTAAAAGGGGAACTGGTGTAAAGATGAAACTTAGACATGCCCCTGTATATACCATTGACTTTCTCAGTGTCTTGATTTAAAATGTCATGAACGATTTATGTAAAACGTCTGTACATAAATCAGCTGCTGTGCATTTTCAGATGCCTGACTTAGATTCCCTTCGCAAAAATTCCATTTGTTGCATCAAGTAAAGCTTTTCATCACAAACAAGAGTTGAAGAGATGAAGACGTGTGACAGACGGGGTCAGTACTCATCCGCTCGTTTGTTTCAGGTATCTGTCTGGCAGTTCTTTTGGGATGTACTGCAGTGGTCAGTCCCCGATGGTGTCTGGATCGTCTACCTTCATCCCCACTCCTCCTCCCAACCTGGCACAGCTCCTCGCTCACCAGCAAAGCCAGAAAACCCGTCGAGCGTCGCCCTCCTCACTGCCAGGTCGTCTCAACAGAGCCCTCTCACTGGGCACTATGCCATCCCTCGCCAGGCAAGGTCAGACTGTCTTCTGCTTGTGTTCTCTCTCTCTCTCTCTCTCTCTCTCTCTTTCTCTCTCTCTCTCATATCTATATCTTATTTTCAGGCATTTGGGTATTATTCCTGAGTGTATTATTAATGAAACGCATGTTAAGGGATTTTTATTCTGAAATATTTTTAATTAGTGTAGTTAATAAATAGTTGTTTAATATAGATTACCTTTCTCTGCCTCTGCAGCCTGTTTTGACACCACCCACTGTTCATTAATATTCATAAACAGTACGGTGTGTAACAATACACTACAATCACGATTCGATTCACGATACCGGCTTCACAATACTGGCTTCAGTTAACTTAAAAGACTTTATATTAAAAAATAAAAAATAAAAATCTGAATCATAAACAATGCAAAACAATGTGTGTTTTTGTCTGTATAAAATGACCTTTGTTGTAAGTCGTCTCTTGAGTGTAGATTTTGACAATGATACACCGATCTTCTCCAGAGTATTCTTGACTTCTGTTGATGTTGTGAAGGGGTTTTTCTTCACCAAGGAAAGGATTCTGCGATCATCCACTTTAGTTGTCTTCCGTGGTCTTCCAGGCCTTTCGATGTTGTTGAGCTCACAACTGTTGATTTGGCCACACCTAAGGTTTTTGCTATCTCTCTCATAGATTTAGGTTGTTTTTTCAGCCTAATGATGGCCTCCTTCACTTGCATTGAGATCTCCTTGGACTTCATATTGGTAGCTCCAGTCAAACAGCTGCCAAATGCCAACTCAATACCTGATATCAACTCCAGACCTTTTATCTGCTTCATTTGTCTTGAAGTAGTGAGGGAATGGACCGCACCTGGTCAATTAACTCCTAGTCAGTCAATTGTCCAAATACGTTTGAGCCCCTGAAAATGGAAGTATGTTGCTTAAAATGGCTGTAATTCCTAAATGGTAAATGCCATATTTTTGTGGAACCTCTTAAAATAAAGCTGAAAGTCTACACTTCGATCACATCTTGATTGTTTTATAACAGTCATATCCATTGTGGTGGTGTATAAAGGCAAAATCACAAAAACTCCATCATTGTCCACCATTTAATCAGTTGGATGTATTCAAGTAATTTGTTTGGCTATTTAATGAAAATGATGATTTCTTTGTTGGAGTTGTATTTGTACCTGTCAGCTTCATCGTCTCTGCTTTTTACAAAAGTTGGCTGCATTGATTTTTATTCTGTTTTATTTGTTGTTTCTACACATATAGAAGTTTATACAAGTCATAAACTCGTATATGATGTGCCAGAGAGACTGCATTTCTTTTTCATTACTAGAGGCAGAGGGCATGTGACAGAAAGCAGTTCACTGACGAGATTTTTGTCCTGTGTGTATATGGGCCTCAGGCTCTGGGCCAAACTGTGAAAGGAATCTGTGAATGTGCTGTCATGCAGAACCTGTGAAAGGCTGATGGGAAGTATACGGGTCAATGCCTGTTTGAACGGAACAGGGAACTTGCTTCACTCATCACTTCAGGTGTGGCCGCACCTCTAACAGGAATTTTGCCATCTGCCAATGCGTCTAGGTTGAGAAGTAAACTGTCTTAAATGTTTACCTTTATTATAATGGGATTTTCCCATCAGTAAAAGGTGTCAGGTTACAGGAAGTCACTTTATCTGTTGTTGCATGTTGTTGAAGGGAAACTTGTTTCCTCATCTTACACTGTTTGAAGAGTTCTGTTTGCAATTTTCTGCCCAATTGCAAATGACTGCTTTCTCATGAGCAAGAAAGCCATGTAGCCCACTGAGACTTTTTGAAGCCATTCAAATCCAGGGATAGGGTTCTTCTTAGGGAGTGGTATTGAAATGACTGTTATGCCTTAGTGGATAGAGTATAGTTTGTTTCATGTTGGGATCCTCAGATGAGAGCGTGGTGGAGTCGCCTGTAATCAGAGACAGGCCAAGCAGGTGTGTTAGAACAGCAGCTACTGTTTGGCACTTTGGCTCACGGAGCTTTTAATTCGTGATTTTCCAGGACACGTTTGGTACGTTCCTTAATTAGCAGTGGTGTAATTATTTATTTGTAAAAGAATCTGTTTTTTTTTCGTTTTTGGGTAAATGTAAAATCATTCAAAATTGACATTAAATCTTATTATTACTAATCTTATTTATTCATTTGAAATAATCATTAATCATTTGAAAAATAAATGGCATATTTTTGAGAATCAGGAAAGTGGTCATATTGCATGCACATCAAATCAACATTTTTTTTTTTTTTTTTAAAGGTATATCAGAGCGTAATTTGGTTTTAATTAAGCAATATCACACGAGCAAGAGTGCGGTTGTACTGAATATCGGCACGGCTGTGATTTGGCTGTAGGCAAGAGTCCGCAGGGCGAGTGCTGTAGCTAGTCGTGCCGATATGCAGTAAAACTGCACTCATGCTCGTTGCCTTTATACAACAGTTCTATAAACAAGAAATTAATATTGAGTAACTGACATTTCGGACACACTAGGACCAAATTTTTTTTTTTTTGTTCCACTAGTGGAAATAGATCCCGAAGAAGCCACACTCACTTTAGCACATTGGGGTAGCTTGCTAGCTAGCTCACATTCATTTGTACATTCCTGTTAAAGCTGCTTCTGGTACAATTGGTGTCCCTTCTTCTTTTTCATCTGACGAGCTTTCATATTTTAAGTCAAAAGTTGTATTTCTGAAAAATATCGTTTGCCGTGTCCACTGATGATGTCGCTAACACTACTGTAGTAATGGTTTCGAACAACGAAGTGGAATTTTACGAGGCGGATACAGTGCGATTATAGGAAATATGAGCATTCTTGGAACGCCGCTCAACCAATATTAAAAAAAAAAAAGAAATGAAAGTGGACCAGAACTAACTGTAGTATAATAGTAGATGATCAACAGAAAGCTACAATAAACGTAGCTTAACGTGTAGTGCATATAGTACACGCTATGATACAGAATCCATTGATGAAGAGCAACAGTGTTTACAAATCAAAACTCTCAAAAATCCAATCACCTCAAGAATTAGTTACCAAAATATTAAATTTACCTCTTCATAACCCAGTATTATTAAAACTGTACAGGAGAGAGCTAAAGTGTCAGCATACCCAAATTGTACTTGTTATACCTTTGAAGTGTAAAGGCATATATTTATGAGCTACCTGGTATAAACATGGTTTGGCCAAAGTGTAACTTCCTGCCACATGCTGCAAGAAGGTTTCTGTATCAGACTGCCACGTTTTTACAAGGTGATTTTACCCTTTAACAAGCCTTTTTTCTTCTTCTCTATCATCATCTGCCTCTCCCCAGTCTGTCTCCAGCCATGTTGATGGGGTTTTGTATGGCTGCTGTAGTGTATGGTTGAGGCACTGCTGGCACCTTTGTGAGTGGAGGTAGATATTTCTGGAATGAGCACTCGCAACAGAAGAATTTGGGAGGAGTTGGTTATAAAATATAGGTTTGGGATGGCACCAACTGTTTCCTTTATTAAGGCGGGTAGTGCAAACACTTTTAGCTGCACAATGTCTAATAGGGTATTATGGAAGCACTCAGACGGTTTTGCTCCACTACTCACAATGCTGAGAGAGTTCAGGCTCTTGTGATGATTTTGCAAGTCTCCAGGTGTTGGAGCAGATTGGTTTCACAGCCTTAATGCAGCTTTGGTGACCCATTGAAAAGCTGCCTTCTCCATTAACACACCAGCTTGTACTTGGACTATGTTTTTCTCATGTATCTTGTTCCAGGTCTTTACAGGCTCTAGTGAAACAATAACATGCACTCATGTCATGCTAGGAAAAATATGAGCATGTTGATCAGTCATGCTCCTGTTTCTCTCAAAATAATCCAAATGAAGCATTGAAGCATATCGTGATCAGTATCTATGGAAAATTTATGTTGATTTATTTGGTTTGCTGTTTTGTTTACTTTGGCTGTAGATTCTGGTTTCCTGTTCAGCGGAAGTAGGCCGTCTTCACAGTGCAAAGACTCTCCACCTTCAGGTAGCTAGCAGTGATGGACTAGTTATGAGTATTGCAAGAATATTACCAACATGAAATACATTGTCTGTAGACAAATTGGTACTGTAAAATGTTTCGAGCTCATTTTTATTTTTGGTTCGTTTAGATTATTTCTCTCTGAAATCAGGAAGCCGGCCCTCCTCCCCTGCTCCCTCCCCCACACCATCCGTGGCAGGTTCGGTCACGTCCTCCTCCAGCTCAGCCAGGCAGCGGCGGCCACTTATCAGTCCAGCACGACTCAACATCAGTGGGCAGAAGCTGCAGCTTTTCTCCTCTCCTCTGGAATCCAGGAGTCTTTCACCTCCGCCGCCATGTTTGTCAGAACCGAACTACTTCAGCAGCAGAGCTTTCACGCCTGATGTTCCTCACTTTCCATCACACAATCATGGTACATAGACATTATAGTTGTTAGAGGAAGCTTATTTTTATTACTCTTCTAAGAGCTAAGTGCTGTGGTACCTCCAGTGCATTTGCTTAACCCTTTGAAATAATTGGAATTCTAATCAATTTTAGTGTTTTGTTATATGTTCAAAACTCTTTTCACTGCACATGTGCACGGTACAATTTTTTTCAGCACAATATAAAAAAAAAAGAATAATATTTAAATTATATAATAATTTTTAAAAAAAAGTATGCATCCCTCTTCACACTAAAGTATGTCATATGGACATAATGCATTTCATCTGAAGTTGTTTTATTTTAAGATTATTGTTACTGTTACTTAGTTAGTTAGTTTAGCCTGTGACTGAAATCAAAACACAATCGTCCAAAGTAAGTATGCCAAAATAGTTTGCCAGGTATGGTAGCAGCCTATTTAGTATGGTTTGGTACATAGCTATAGCCTCTGATCAAATGCCATCCAGAAGAATGTGATGTATGAATGGATTTGAGTTTGGATTTTTATTAAAAATGTACGAAAATCTCAATAATACTACAGCCACATGTGGCTGGGAGCCAAGGAAGCAAAACTGGTTGTGCTCTCTGGGTGGGAGGGATGGCATACCCTCTATCCCCCCATCAGTCACAGTGACACTAGCCAGTCGTGGGCATCTGTGAGGTCATGTATATGGAAGAGGCTAGATGACAATTTCTTTAGAGTGTATTACGCTGCCGTGACGACGCATATGCAGCAGATCGAAAAAAAGCTGCGATTGGCTGGCTTCACGTGTCTCAGAGGAAGCACATTTTTAGCCTTCAGTTTCCTCTGTTGGTAGCTGTTAGATGGGAAGAAGCTGGCTGGTGGCTGGGAATTGGCAAGTGACCAAATTAGGGAGAACATGGGGAACTCCCCCTTCTTATATTGGAGAAAATAATTGTTAAATGTGGCTTGTTAAATCCTTGTTTCCATGTTGAAGTTGAAGCCATTTTGTCATTTCAGACTTGGGTTCAATGTTTGAGGATGGCAGTGTCTTTGAACATGTGGAGAACAAAATGAGCAGCTCTTCAGGGTCATCCAACTGCCATGTGGACACAACTACAGGGAATGAAAATGACAGCAAATCCAAATGGGAAGGTAAGAACCAAGCACCAGAGCTGGATACTAGTGGTATTGCCATAATAACTGGTCCAATTCTGTTTTACTGATAATTATGTCAAATGCTTGCTCCATCCAAACTTGTCAACTCATTTGTTCCTCTTTTTTTTTTATTTGCAGGTTGTTTTGGCAGGTCCATATGGCCGGGTCTTTTGGTCACCAGCTTGACTGCCAACTTAACCTTTATATCATTCTATCTTTATTACAACTGGAGATGAGAATGGGGTTCCAATATCAAGTTCTCCTCATGTGATGTACACTGGGATTAGGTGCTTTCAACCGCTTTTAGGCTGGAATGGCCTACAGAGAATTTACACTACTGGTAGCTGTTTTCGCTGCTTGTCTTTGCATATTCTGTGATCCAAAAGATGGCACATTTCGTGCTAAGTCAGGTTTTGAGAACACTTAAATAAACTAACTGGTATCAAGTACCAATTGAGTTGTGCTCACAAATAGAAGGGAGCATCCCATCATGCCCAAAATTATAACAGAGCTTTTCTAAACATTGCTCTCACGAATTGCTTTCATAAAGATGTCTGAAATAAAGCAGCATGTTGCGATTAATTGATGAGAATTAGCCTTTGTTGTTTATCTTAACTGAGCATTCAGCAGGCTACATGAGGTGCTATTGTGCTGTATAATGACATTTTTTTCTATGAGTAATACCGGTCTTTAAGTGGGATTGCTATCATGTGAAGAATGCTGTATGATTGTGCTCATACTTATATTTTCAGTAAATTCCTATTGTACGGGTGAAGGTAATGGCTCCAGTTCAATACACTGAACACTTCCGAACATCGGGTAACTCTCACTGTACCTGTGTACGCTCCTACACCAGTGAGTGTGTAGACAGATATATGTGTAGATATTTTGTACTTGGTGAAGCATTAAACTACACTACACTACATTTACACTTAATTGCCAATATTCTGTATTCTGTTTCAGTGAAACACATGCACAAACCCCCCCCAATCCTGAGTTGAGACGAATAGATTAAGCTGAAAACTTCAGTGAATATTAAGGAATCTTAATGAAGGGACTTTATTTTAAAGAACTTAATCAAAGTATTGACATACAAAATCAGAAAATACATGTGCTGTACTTTATGTAAAGGCAGCAGGTTTTTTTTTTTGTGGTAAATTTAGCATTTCATTTTTGTTTTCGTTGCATACAATTCATGGCAATGACTTGAAGCTGTCTGGTGTGTATGCATTTATACAATGTGAATGTGTATGGTGAATTTTAAATTACTAGTCATTGTATGTTAATAAAATAGTCAGACAAACCCTGGTTACAGTTTATTATGGTGGTTACACGAATGGGATATTTGTCTACTTTTGCATGCTCTTTGTATGTATGTAATAAAAGTATGTGTGTAATGTAGTTCTGTTATATTAAGGGTCCCAATCATCTCTTAATATAGTTGATTTTTTTTTTTCATAATAAATGATCCCCTGAAGTTTTATTTAACGAAATAAATAGCACAACTGTAGACTAAAATGTCATGTCTCGGATTTATATGAGAAGTGCCGTTCATGGAGGAATGTGAGATTTTTACGTTTAAGAATAATTTAAGGGTACAATAACTAAATTTCAGTTTAGTTGTCATCATCTATGATTGATCTACATCGGCCTATTTATACTTCCACTATGTCATTCATTAATCTATGAGGAAAAATCAGTATAAATTGCAAAGGCTTTACTCTAAAGGTAAAATAAGACGACATGTTCTGTCACAGGATCTCAAACACCAGAACAGTTTTGTCATTTTCCTGCAGTTTTGTCAAGACACCAGGTCTATTTGTAGATAAAGTTCAGATTATGAGCTGTTATGAGGGATTTATTTGGTTCTGATGAACTGTAGTCTCCCTTTTTTATACTGTATCAGTATTACTGGGAAATTCAAATGATGTCTTTGCTACTTTACAAAGAACACTGCATTTTCCTAGCTAGAAGAAACTACTGAGATGTGCATTATGTCTCCTTCTCTGTATCCCTCTTTTCCCTCTTGGCTCCATTGCTCTTTTATTTCAAGTTAGTAAAAAAAAACTTGAAAATTTAAAAAGAACAACTGTTGCTGCTGAAATATAAAGTACAGCAGGTCACTGAGTATCATCTCTCAAGATTGTCTAATAAACCTGTGTTTCACACGTGGGATAGATTTGCATGTGCATGTAAACATACAAGTGTGCTTTTGTATGTGTAAGCCAATGTGTATTATTACTCTTGGCTTTTAAGAAAAAGATTGCTGTGTTGAAATTTTTTTTTTTTTAAGTGTCAACACTTTTTACAGTGTGCTGTATGAGATGATCAAGTAATATATATGATTGCATATGTGCATAATATGTGAATAGCTGGATTATACTCATAAAATAAATCTGTGATGTGATCATAATGGGGTTGGTGATTTTTTTTTTCTTGCAATGCATTGGCTGAAAAACTGAAAACCTCAGAAATAAAAGGTACTAATCTGTACTTTTGCTTGTCGCTCATGTGGTATCATTAAGAGCACATCTTTTGTACCTTTAGGATGTAACTTTATATCTTTATATATGAAAACAACTGAAGGTACACAGTTGGACCTTAAGGACCACTGATGTACCTTTACTATGAAAGCTAACTAATGGTACAGCACATACACCTTCCCAGGTAAAAGATACATCCATCCATCCACCCATCCATCCATCCATCCATCCTCTGTACCACTTATCCTAGGCAGGGAGCCTGGAGCCTATCCCAGGGGACACAAGGCAGGGGACACCGTTGACAGGGTGCCAACCCATCACAGGACACGATCGCATACACACTACGGGCAATTTGGAAATGCCAATAAGCCTACAATGCATGTCTTTGGAGTGGAGGAGGAAACCGGAGTACCCTGAGGAAACCCTGAAGCACAGGGAGAACACGTAAACTCCACACACACAGGGCGGAGGCAGGATTTGAACTTCCCTACCCCAGCGGTGTGAGGCAACGGTGCTAACCACTAAGCCTTGTGCCCCTGTAAAAAATACATACTAAAGGAAGAGTACCTTTTGGTACCTTTATATCTGAGAGTGTACAGCTTTACTTAAAGTCTAGTACAAGCTGTATGTACAGGGACAAACAAAACTTCAAACGTTTAAGCCAGACATTTAAAGATAACAGAGGGCTGGTGTTTTACTTTTTTTGCACTGCATGTA
The DNA here is from genome assembly GCA_022985145.1 of Pangasius djambal. NCBI lineage: Eukaryota > Metazoa > Chordata > Actinopteri > Siluriformes > Pangasiidae > Pangasius > Pangasius djambal. The sequence goes on along the minus strand of CM040990.1, from coordinate 7,245,448 downwards.
TCCAAACAGCAGCGTATTTCAAAGGAGCTTTGCAGCCTGAATGTAACATTCAGTCAAAACACGTCTCTGGACCTCCATGTCACCTCACACCTGAGAGCTCGTGCAGCGCCGCGTTTCCAGACCTGCGCGTGGGAACGTCGCGCTGTATCAGTGGGCGGGGCTTTACACACCTGCACGGGTTGCGCTTACTTTTATCCCGTGAACACTGAGGCGCTTCCAACCTGTTAGTCGAGATCACATCATCAGCTCCATCCTGATCGGACCTGAACCCCGTGAGTATGGAGGACGGAGGGAGTGAAGGAGTGTCCCGTCAGCAGCCGGAGCACGTGGAAATCTCCCTGGACGCCGTGTCCACCACCGGGGAGGACGAGAAGGCCGGCGCGCGCGCCGCACGCGCGCAGCTGGGCGCTCTGGAGAAGCCGCCGTACTCGTACGTGGCGCTCATCGCCATGGCCATCCGAGAGAGCGCGGAGAAGAAACTGACGCTGAACGGTATCTACCAGTTCATCATCTCTAAGTTCCCTTACTACGAGAAGAACAAGAAAGGGTGGCAGAACAGCATCCGCCACAACCTCAGCCTCAATGAGTGTTTCATTAAAGTGCCCCGGGACAGCAGTGGAGGAGGAGGAGAAGGTGGAGGAGGAAGAGGAGGAGGAGAAGGAGGCAGTGGAGAGAAGAAGGGCAACTTCTGGACGCTTGATCCCGCTTTCGAAAACATGTTCGACAAGGGCAACTACCGGCGCAGGAGGCGTGTCAGGAGACCTTACCGAGCACCTGCTCTACCCTACATACCGTCTGTGAGCTTCTCCGAGCCGCTCTACTTCCACCAGGAGCCTGTGTACTGGCAGAGCCCGCTAGCCGGAGGCTCATGGAGCGTCGTACCTCAGCCCGGCTCTCACACCACGGTCTCAGCCTACAGCTTCCACAGCAGCGGCAACGCGCGTCCTTCATCTCCCAACAGCTACGCCAGCTCCCCCGTGACGTACTACCACTCTGCAAACATCCACCCGTCCTACGGACCATACCAGCGGCCATACCACGCTCTCGCGCCGCACAGCGGGCGCACTTTGTGCGGCGCTTCCTCTCCGGAGAGTCCCGGCGGAAGCGCTGTTCCCATCGCCAGCTACACACCGCAGCTTCCGTACAGCCAGGCAGACCTGCAGCACTGCTTCGACTGAAAAAAAAAAACAAAAAGAAAGAAAAGATAAGAAAAGGAAAGAGGTTTGGGTTCAAATTGTCCGGAAATGTCGATGCAGGACGAGTTGGTAATCCTACTTTTCCTAAAAGTGTGCTGAGTTTGCAGTGCGCTGGTTTCACGCATAAACAACCCAAGCTTTTAAAAGAATCGATTCGTCTGTGTTGAAATCGATCAGTGAGAAAGCTGGGTCAGAAAGTGTTCACTGATTGGGAAACTGTAATGTAATGTTGGAACTGAATCCATATATTCAGTGTATGGACTTGGCTTCGTGTTCCCTGTTGGTTAGTGGTTACAGCTCCTCTGTTTTTATAGATGTATTGCACCCTAAATGTTAAGAATACAGCTATTTTTCTACTGTTATTTATTTTCAAGCTTTATCCATTCCATCTTTGTGTTTTGGTTCAGTTTTTTATATGATGCCTGTAAGGAATTTAGTTAGAAATGTAGGTGATTGATTAGATGATAAGCTGTTGCTGTGAAGTATTGCTTCAGTCCATTACTGTTAGTTTTATAATAAACAGAACTGTGGTTTGTCAGTGTTTAGCCTGTTACTGAAAAAAAAAAGGTTTTCCACAAGGATGGAAAATTATTTCTTTTAAAACCTTAACCTCACAAAACCAGCCTAATTCAATCTTGTGTTTACACTCAATGCAATAAAAAAAAAGCAAGAAATGTTTAAGATGGCGCCATCTTCTGGTGAAACAGAGGAAGTGCTCACATCAAAATCTCAGGATAGATTTCAGTTTTACTCACATCTCATTTCTTCTCAAATTATTACCTATATCTGCTCTGTACCTGCACTGGATGGGATGCATCCATCCATCCACCCACCCATTTTTCATAGTGCTTATCCTACACAGTGTCACTGGGGAACCTGGAGCCTATCCCAGGAAACTTGAGGCACACTGGACGGGGTGCCAACCCATCGCAGGGCACAATCATACACACACTCACACACACAACAATTTGTAAATGCCAATCAGCCTACGATGCACGTCTTTGGACTGGGGGAGGAAGCCCCTGAAGCACGGGGGAGAACATGCAAACTCTGTGCACACGGCAGAGGCGTGAGGGATTCAAACCCCCAGGCAAACGTGCTAACCACTAAACCACCATACCCCTGTATGGGATGCATTACTTAAAATTAATTGTAAGCTGTAATCCAAAGACAGGTTATGTGTTCAAAGCCACTTCTGGCACCGGAGGCAAGGCACAAAACCCCACAAGTGCTCAGCTCTTCACTTGGCCACTTTAAACACAAGTGTGTGCTGAATGAATAAATGTAATCCACACATTTTAAGCTAAAATGTTAACTCATAAAGGTTAATTTCTAGTCTTGTACCATGGACATATCAGGTTTTATCTGGGTTTTGGTGAGAGCAGGTGTTTAGATTGACAAGTTTTTAATTTAATATACTTTTAAACAAACAAAAAAAAAACATTTATGCCTACAGTTAAGAAAAAGCATAGTAGCCTCCCTTATAAGTAGATTTCCCCCCCCCCCCCCCCGATTAGTCAGAGATGTCCCAAAGATAATGTTTTCTAAGTAGTTACACTTGTGGTTAAATTAGGAAAGTCTGGGTAATTCAAGGGCAGAAATTAGGTTTACAGATTTAATTCCCAGTACTCTTCTCATGTGTCAAAATTATGACGCAGATTGACATCAGATGTATCGCATTACATGCTTTAGTCTTATGTACAATTATATATGTATAAACGTTTGCATATAAAAATAGATGCATTGCATGCATTGCTATGCATGCATGAAACACTCAGACAGCACGCCAGGTCATTCGTGAGAAAGGCCACAGCAAACAACACAATTTGTCACAGATGTGTTACCATCAGTCAAATGACTTCTGGGTACCATGTCGCACCAAAAATGTGTGAATGACAACTTACGATTAGAAAATGTTTTTGAAGCCTACTATGTACATTGTTAGAGCACGTCCAAAAGCACACGGTCACGTGCAATTAAAAAAAAAAATCTTAAATATGAATTTATAAATGTTTTAAGATCTCACTTGTATTTAGTGTGTATTTTGATTATTATATTGTCTAGGTCAGTATTTCTCAAAGTGGGGTCCATGTTTTTATTATTATTATTATTATTATTATTATTATTATTATTATTATTATTATTTAGAATTTTGTTACAGTGGTGGAAATCACAACCCACTTATTATATTTATTTTTCAGTTCTTATAGTTATTAGCCTGTTTGACTGGTCACTTGGGAACGGGAATCTCAATAACCTAAAAACAAGTCAGCTTACACTCAGGAAAAAGGAATAAACCGTAGCTTTGCTTGTTGCTGGAATGGTGCCCTCGACAATAATTTTCTTTTTCACCTGTAGTACGTATCTTTTACATGGTAGATTTAAATGGCATTATGGGACATTAAGAACCATTCTTGTGTCTTTCATTAGCTTTCAGAATAATACTTTACCCTTGAGGGTACCACCATTGACAAAGAAAGGTACCGTTTATACCTCTTTTTTCTGAGAGTGTATAAATTATGTCTATTTGGACCTCAAGTGTTCTGTGAATGGAAAAAAAAAAAGCCAGAATATTAGTTGTACACATTTGAATAATGAGCATGATATCTAAATAATTGGATTGTGTTCATAAAATAAATCTCTACTGAGGGGGTTCATGGAATTATTTTACAGTTTAAGGGCCCCTGGCTGCAAAAAGTTTGCAAACCCCTGGTTTAGTTCATTGATAAATTCGGTCCACTTTCAGGAGAATATCATTGCAGTGAGCAGAAACGATTCATTCTCAAGGACCAACTGAAGTGCTAAAATGAAATGTCTTTTTTTAAAAGCTTCGAAACGCAGCAGGTCCATACTAGACGGCTTGATGAAGCCTTTGTAAAGAGCATTTGTAAAGAGACGGAGTGTTCCTCAGTCTCAAGGACGGACGAGGAGCTGAAATTGTTGCCATGGTGAGGAGAGGCCATGATTTTGATAGCGGATTTTCACAATAAGTCTAGAGGTAGATCACATACGAGTCATTTAACTGGTGAGAAGAATGACTGGTGCATGGCCATGCTGACTGATAACAATAGTGAAAAGCTTGTGTAGTGTTTAAATCTTTGCAAGTCTGTGCCAACACACATGCATGGTGGAGCACTTATATTTTCCCCCTAGACTTCCCCAATATTTTCTAGACTTTAGGTGAATTAGCATAAGCAGTGTGCAGGACAGTGCGTAGGACAGTGCATGTTTGTCCTTCTTGTTCTCATCAGTAAAGTTTTGTGCTTCTGGTTTGGATGTATGTCTGTCAGTCCCTCCAGCAGCGGGTGAGTGGGTGGGGGACGTCACTGACGGTGAGGGGGTTGGTGGGAGGGTGGGAGTGAGGGAGCTTTATTTGACTTGGAGTTTCTGTTCTGCAGACACACTTCCTGTTTTTGCCAGCTGTGAGTGATTGCTCGCTCAACAGTGGTTCGTTTTATCAAGCCAGGGTCTTTATTTGTACTGCATCAGTGTACTGGATTTATTTGCATGCACATGGGTTAAAACATGACCCAGTGTTATGTTGGTTTGGATACTCTAACTTGCCAAAGCAACCTTTTGTATATAACTAAACTAAAGATGATTCTGGTTGCAGGAAATATTGTAATTTAAGTGTGCATCATTGCACAGAGCAGGCCAAATTTGTTCAAATTGTTTACGTTCTAGTTGTGTTTTCTAGTGGTTCAAGTTATGGAGCATGTGAGAGTTGATATTGTGGTATTTGCAAGTGATGGGTTACTACTACACTTCTACCAAACTGTAATTTTCCTTGTCGCTGGACGGGCTCATCTTTTGTAGCTTTAGTTTAGCTTTTACCTGAAATATGAATATAATATACCTTTAAATAATTAACAATTTTGCACACATAATGGACCACTGATGCGCATTTACACTAAAAGCTAATTAAAGGTACACCACATTCACCTTCCCAGTTAAAAGATACTACAAAAGATATACATTTGATGGAACCACCCCTGCGACAAGGAAAAGTAGTTTGGTACCTTTATTTCTGAGAATGTACTTTATATCACACCACATCATGCAGCACATTTAATCATCAAACTTCAAATAAATTTTGATAAAATACTGGCCAATGATTAAAGATGTTTCAGTTGACAGATGCATATGCAGGATTATTTTTAGTCTGTGAGGATGCACTTTAATTTTGAAGCTCGTCTCAGATCAAGTGTAGAATCAATCTGATCTCAGGTTAGCTTTGTACTTTCTGTTCTAGAGATTAGAGTTACATTTGGAAAGATGGAGCGCTGGATGGTTGAAAAAAGGACAAGTTCTAGCTGGAAAGTGTGTGGGGGTGTCTCTACCAACTCCTGCTTTGCATACTTCTGCAAACTCAGAAAATCACGCCTTGCATCAGCAGTCAGTTTACTGGAAGCCCACCACAGAAGTCAAAATCGGTAAATGTTATTTAATTTTTTTTGTTGTTTTTTTCTGAATGACAAGTTGAACTAGACTGACCTCCCTATGGGCCCATAATTATAAAACTGCAAGCAGAGGTAACCAGAAATAGAGCTTCCTTTATTCTCCCACAGGAACACACTTCTGTCTAATTTGTCACATAAACAGAGGAAATATGGAAAATGCATAAAACTGATGAGTTTGTAGCTAAGCTTTGCACAAGGACTGCACGTGTTCAGATGGCCAAACTGTAATAATCTACACTTGGGGACAGAAAGAGACAGTCATGCACAATCCAAATGCAATACTACTACTACTACCACCACCAGCAGCACCACACACTGCGTCTTAGCAAGTGAAAATATCCTGAATATAGTCAAATTTATCTAGTATTTCTTATTACGAGATTACAATAAACCAAATATAAGGTGATTAAAATCTATTTCTAGACATTTATTTAAAAATCAATTTCATCTCATCAATTTCATTTCAATTCTATTCAATTCAATCCATTTCTATTAAATCTATTTCAATTCCAAGCTTGGAATTATACTACTGGCAGATCATTTTTTGCTAATTTTAAGCATTTATTTCTAGAAAGAACAAAATAATCTGCCAGTAGAACAAGAAATTTAAAGAAAGTGTAAAGTTTGCAGTGAGTAGAAATGTGTAGAAATAGGTAGAAATACTAGATAAATCTGACTATAATCAAGATATTTTCACTTGCTGTCATTTTTTGCAGTGCACTCACCACCACCACGAGCACCACCAACACCCCCAACACCAACACCACCACCACCACCGGCAACAACAACAACAAAACATGTAAAATGATCCGGCCTAATATGGAGAAGGCAGAGTTAAAGCGTATAAACACCTTACACCTACAAATCAAATTACTGATCGAACATAACAAAATGGATAACATCATAAAATTAAAGTTACAATATATTACCGACCGTATATATGCAAATTAAGACAGGTGAGGGGGTAAATGTGCCCACTACAACTTAGTCTGAAGCAGCCGTTGGCGTAAACCATTCAGTCTTTCTGTGAGTTTAGGGATCGTCATCATTGTGCGATACCTTACTGTAAAATGTAAACGCGACTCCTAAAGGTTGTCTAATCCACCTCATATTTTAGCGCAGTCTCATTTCAGTCGAATACCTAAACACGAAAAGTGACCCTGTTTCTTTTAGAAATGTAACAACACCAGAGAGAGAGAGAGAGAGAGAGAGAGAGAGAGTAAGATATCTGAGGAACTGATGGTTCAGTGTTCAGGGATAGCTTTTTATACATGATCCCTAAGTTTGCCGGAACGCGTGCACTGGGCTCCTCGCGCAGTGCGTTGCCTGTCACTTCCCCACTCCTAAATCACTAAGGATAACTCCGGCGCTTGACACACATCAACGACGCGACCGACTCGGATTAAGCGCGAATCTGTAAAACTAAATGGTTGTGGAAATCTAGATCAGCCCGACAGCTAGGCGTGAAGGGATCTTCTTTTTCAATCTGAGCGCGAAGAGCGTGTGATTGTGTTCAGCATGGATTAATAAGCAGCCGGTGAGGATCGTACAGGCAAGTAGACACGCTTACGTTTTCCGCTGAGTGAAAGTCACTCAGGCCGGGGTTTGTCCTCGACTCTGACGCATGAATGAATCAGGAATAATGTAACTGGTATGGGGAAAAAAAGCAGTCTGTCTAAACCGTCTCTCCTCGCTGCGTATCTAATGCACAATTCGATAACAGAAAGAAATGAGATATTCTGATGATCATGATGCACTTTGTCCAAAAAAATGCACCACATGATAAATTCTCGGTTTTCTCTGAGCAGCTATGATGGCTGTAACCTTATATACAAACAGTATGAGAAAGTCCTGCAACTGAATCACATAAGGAGATGTGTGTGTGTGTGTGTGTGGGGGGGGCAGTCAACAGTACTGTGCTAATGCATCATCACTTAATTATACTGATGCCTGCTATCAATATTACTGAGTTTGACTTCATTCCTAAACACTGGATATACACATATATGCTGCTCTTGTTTCCACTTTTTAACTAACCACAAATATCTTATCCATATTTAGCATTTATAATTGCATTTGTATCTATATCATTTACTGTCTGTCTATAAGCTCTAAACACATAGTGAGTATTTTCCTAATCTATTATCTTGGTGGTATTTTTGGTTCACTGGCTTGTGACAGTTACTTTTATGTACTGTGCGTTTGTGTGCTGTGAGCAGTGCAGTTGCCCGTAGATGAACGACCCGCACCATGCCGCCGGGGGTTTACTGCGACCTGCAGGATGTGTGGGAGAAGGAGGGTCTGGAACAGGTCACCATGGAGTTCCTCCTGCCAACGGGCATCTACCTCAGTTTTCCCGTAGCACGCAGTGACACCATCGCAACAATTAAAAAGGTAAAAATGGTCTGAGGCCACACTGTCCTGCATTTAAAGCTCGTATCTTAAAATACACGCGAGGTGAAACACTATAGGCACTCGTTGCATTTGTTTTTGTTGCTGTAAAATGTGTTTTTGTGTGCTTAGTAGGCCTAGGATTGCATTTTATCCTTATTATTATTGGAGTTATCCTTATTCACTAGTAGGGAAAATCTTGAATTGTTCACATCAAGAGTAAAAAAATGTACAAATTTAAGGCAAACAAAAAAATTGATTTCTAAATAATTACTTTCAACCCAACTGGCTCTGGTACACAATGCAACGATCACTCTAAGGAAATTGTGCGAAAGATTGTTCAAATCGCCCAAGCCTCACACTTGCTTTAGTGGATAATCTCACATCGATGCTGTAGACTTGTACTCAAGAGCTGCTGCTGTAATCATAAACACTGTTCTGTGCTCATCCCTGTACAGTTTCGCTTTATAGTATACAGTTGTAAAAGAGTAAAGATATATAATCCCACTATCTGGTGTCACCCAGAAGAGGAAGGGGTTCCTTTTGACTCTGGTTCCTCTCAACATTTCTTCCTCATGTCGTCTCAGGGGAGTTGCCACCGTCACCTCTGTCTTGCTCATTAGGGATCTAAATGTACATCTGGATTTCTTTAAAGCTGCATTGTGACAATATCTATAGTTAAAGATGCTGAATAGAAATTTGAATTGCTTACAATGCACCTAAAGCGTAAACATTTCTAAAAAAAAAAATTCTAACTCGTCTGAATGTCTGTCAGATGTTGTGGAGGAATGCCCGGAGCGAGCCACTCTTCAGCATCCTGAGTGATCCCGATGCCTACGTGTTTACTTGCATCAACCGGACGGCGGAGCGGGAGGATCTTGAGGATGAGCAGCGCCGTCTGTCTGAAGTGCGGCCATTCCTGCCTGTCTTCAGGCTGGTTGCACGTGAAGGAGACAGAGTGGAAAAGCTCATTAACACCCAGATCAGCCTGCTACTAGGGAAAGGTCTGCTCTTTGACTTACCTGTGACCTACTCCTCTCCTCCAGCTTGTTGTATGGCGCTTTGGGGCAGTGAGGGCAGCCAGTCAGTGGTCAGACATAGCGCTATACTTAAGTCTAGTCAATTAAAATTCTTTACTGTCATGCAGTTACATGCACACGCATCCACATGCCAGTGAAACGTTTTCGAATGCTCATGTTTTATTACGGTTTAATCAGTACGGCAGCCTCAGTCAAAAAAATAAATATAAGACAAGTGTTGCACAAAAGAACTCAAACTACATATTTAAGAATGCTATCAGATGCTATCATATACTGAAGAGATTGTAATTTTGTGCTTTTTTTTACGAGTTGTTCGTTAATAGTGTGCTTCATTAATCTGTGTGTTACAATTACAATGATTACAGTGATCAATATCTTTCCATTTACATCTAAGACAGTTCTAAATTTGCTTACACTTATTCCTTAATGTGACTTTATTATTATTATTATTATTATTATTATTATTATTATTATTATTATTATTATTAGCAGCGTATTTAAATTGATCCAACTGCGTGATTAATATGGATTGTTCAAAAACTCTGGACTGGCAATGTGCAGTAGGATAAAATACTGTGCATCCAGGGCCCTAGTGCAACATAAAAAGACTGAAACAGGAAGTGTAAGACTGAGTTCAGTGTGAAAGAAAACGTACAGTTCCTGTGGAATGGCAGTTGCAGCATCTTAAATTGTTGCATATATGTGTTGAAGGCATTTTCTTCAAGATTCAAGATTTTTGTTTGTCACATACACAGTTATGTACATTATATAACTTGCAGTGAAATGGAAACCTGGCCTACTCCTCTTTAGACTGTGTATTCAATTTAGACTAGCTTTAGACTAGCTTCATTTGTTCCACTGAACATTCTGCAGCAAATATGGCTTTAAATCTGTGCAGAATGACTCGTAGCATGCTGTGCTTTTTGCTTCATAAAGCATCTGTTTGTATTTGTGTCTTGTGTTTGTAGGCCTGCACGAGTTTGACACTCAAAAGAACCACGAGGTGAACGAGTTCCGGACGAAAATGCGCTCCTTCTGCGAGGAGAAAGCTCAGGAACGGCAGCGGTTGCCATGGCACCAGTGGATGGAGTACAACTTTCCCTGTGACTTAGAGCCAATCTCTGTAGTGGCTCAAAGTGGGAAGTCGCACACAAGCGTCAAAAAGATTTTTATCAACATCAAGTTTGAGGCCAGCGAGGTGAGTCAGTGTGGTTTCTGGGCCCGGACCCATCTGCTTTGTTTCACATTACATCCCACAGTGGTTTAATTAGCAAGGCTTCATAACATTGTATGTACTTGTTAGAGTGTGAGACATTCTTCTAGCTTATAGTGTGTGTATTATGCTTGCCACTTTGTCTGTTCACTGCTAATTTTAGAACGACATATTTTAAAACACTTAAAAGAGATTTTGAAACCGTGGTAATGTCACACAGCAGCATGTGTGCTTACATACAAGGCCTGGTGACCCAGATTTCCTGAATGAAGAATTGTGTAAAGTAGTATATTTATTCAACAACATGTTGTGTGTGAATCCCCCACCCACACTGCCTGTACCTTCAACTTTGCAATCCTTCTGTACAATAAGACTGAGAGAGTGTGAGTGTGTTTGTCAAAGGAAAAAGTCCAGCACACGTGTTGCTGTTTTAAATGCCAACTAATATCACTAGAAGCATATCAAAATCCTAACTCTTTTGTGTCTGAACAACATCTAAGCCTCTTTGCAAAAGGGTTCCTGTAAGTAACAGAACCAGTACTTTCCAAATCGTTTGTCACGTTGACCCCGGATTTGTGCTGTAAGTAAGGAATAAAAGACAACAATGTGTGTGGATATAGAAAAATAATCAGTGACAGGGTAGTGATGCATAGCAGAGTTACAGTTACAAGCCTAAAGTTGATTTCTTTTACTAATATTAACACATCATTAAGTGTTTTATTTCTCTATGTGATTTATTAAGAAATATTTTTTATAATTCCATTTAATGTTGTGGAACGTCTGTAAGACAAGTTAGTTCCTGTTATCACTTACGTTGTAGCAACTCTAAACAGCCGTACCCTCACTAGCCTCTATTTTCTTTCTCTCTTGAAGTTAATGAGACAAGAATGCAGCTTGTCATGATACCGAGAAAACAGAAAAACACAGAGTCCTCTGTCCTGAAGGCGCTCCAGTGATGGAAAACAAAGCTCTGACACTGGAGACTCCTTATTTTAAAAAAAAATCTTAAGTTAAATGTCCCTATATCTGCGTTTACACATTTTAAAATAACAACAAACTTAGATTATGTGGAGTGTCCAACAATTCAAGTCCCTTCGAATCAGTTGTTACTGTAGAAACGGTAACGTATCAGAATGAGCGTATTAATATTACAGCTGGGACTACTGTCTAAGCTGTGCCTTGACGATAATGAAGTCAATTCAACAGCACTTTTATTTACTGTTGCTCTTTAAGGAGAGCTTCATGCTGCAGTTGGACCCGCAGGATCTGCCTGTGGTCCTGATGAAGAGTGCGCTCAGGAAAAAAGCCACAGTATTCCGGTCAGCGAAGCAGGAGAAGCCCGAGGATTACACCCTGCAGGTCAACGGGAGATGGGAGTTCATCTACGGGAAATACCCACTGTGCAGGTTTAAAGTGAGTACGCTGGATATAGCACGGTACTTCAAATTCGGAGGTTTTGCTATGAAAAAAAGAGAAGTTCAGAGTTGCGCACAGATAGCAGCTCCCGCAGAGAGTGTAAAGAATAAACACAGTAGGCTTGTACGTGTGAAAATTCTTATAACAGCATGTTGAGTTTTTACCCTAATAGATGTTCAATAGATGTACCACTCACACGGACACGTTGAAGCAATTTCTTTAGATATTCTAGCAGTCCATTTAAAATTGATTTAAAATCCCTAATATGTTGTATCTTTATCTGAGTTATCAGCAGCGGTTAAATTGGACATTCAGAGTTTTAACCCTCCTTTAACAGAAAACACTGAAAAATGATTTCTTTCTATATTATAGTGATATATTTGCTATTCGTTTTAAAATGTCCAATATCTCCAATTTTATCTTTATCTGAGGCATGAGCAGTTGTTAAACTGGAATTTAACATTGATATAACGGAAGCGTAATTCAAACAAATTTTTTGACATATATTTTCATGTTAAGGGATTCATTTTCCTAACTATAATTAAATTCAGGAAGACCGTGCATTTTCAGTTCTTCATCGTTTGTCAGTCGAAGTCATATCAGTATCTTGTGATTCCTTTATGGCAAAGATAAATGATATTTTACATTCTACAATATTTAAGATGATTTTTAAAAAAAAGCAGTTTGAACCTATATTAAGTTATTGTTATCCTTATGGTTTATATTTCCATCAGGTTGTCGTAATGGGGCTCATCTCTACTTACAGCTTACGTAAAAAAAAAAAAAAAAAACGAAGGTGGACTTGCTCAACCTTAATTTAACTCCTGGTTATTATCAATATAAACAATTTTTGTGGAAATAAAAACACAGAACCTGTTTGCATGCATGTGCTCTTGGCAGGTGTGTGTGTACATAATGTATGCCTGTATATAAGAGGTAGATGGGACCTTTTGGTTTTATAGCATTTTTTTTTTTTAAATATAGTTTACTTTGTCAATCACAGGTCAAAATAATGTGGACAAATAATTTTTTGTTCACTACAGAAATTAAAATTGGAAAATTGTATTTGCCCTTATAGTAAAAATGTAATATGGGTGTTTTTGACCCAAACATAAGGACCAGGCATTCTAAAAACTTGCTTCGTCTCTGTGTTTTCTGCTCTGTCATAAGAGCTTATTCTAATTAAACTGATGCAGCAGCGACAGGCTTTCAAGCTTACATGTGTTTTGGCTTGTCTGGCTCTGCCGAGGCAGTTGTTGATATTGAAACTGCCTGTACCTGCAGAGATGAGTCATCCACCTTTAGTAGGCTTTTAAAAGTCAACTAAAGAGGCTGTAATTTGATTTGAGCTGCATTACCCTAACTAAATGAACGGGCTGCAAGATTTGATGTTGATGACTCTTGTCCTGGCCTTGCTCTGGTCTGAGTCTGTGATGGGAGTGAAGCAGACCCCTCTCTCATGCTCCCCCAGATGTCCTCTTTTACGTCACACAGCCTACCCTGAGCTCTGGTAGGGGAAATTCTTAATCAGATGGCTTACGTGTGATTTGTGTCTTTTCAGTACATTTTTTCCTGCTTGTACGGAGGCCTGAATCCTTTTCTGACCATGGTGCATCACTCCACTATCTCCAAATACCAAGAGGAGCAGGGAGGCTTGAGTAACCAGGTCTCCAAGAGCCGCTCTCAGTCTAAACCTCCGCCTCTGCCTCTGAAAAAGGTAAAAGAGGGTTATTGCACCAGATAAAAAACAACTGTCATTAACAAGGGAACTACTTTCTCCACCTTCTTCCTCATATCACTGTCAAAAACAGTGACCTTCTTGGAACTTAGTTCCTTGTGAATCAACAGAATGCTTTACTTTGTTTAAGTCCTATTATAGACAATGTCTCAAATGTGTGTTTAAATAGAAATTTAAACAGAAATTCCTCTAAAATATATAGATATATAGGGTTATTTTGAGAGGAGCCCAGTGGTTTGTGATTATATTTATTATTGAGTTATTATATTTATAATAGGTCTATAAATAATATATTCTGTTGGTTAAAAGGTTCTATGTCTCGGATGAATAGCAAAAATATTATTGTACACACAAGTAATGAACCTAATATTTGTTCATAATCCAGGGTTGGTGAATTTTTAAATTAAATGTACTTTTTAAATAAATTTTTTTAATTGAATGCATCCCTGCGAAAACGTTCGAGAACCCCAATTTACAGATCCTACATACGTCATCGTTAGTAAAAGTCAGTGAATGTATTATGCGGAAGCAGAGCATTGTGGGTAATTGCCTGGATATTTTAAGATTTAAAAATGTCAAATCTGCTTATGCTTCATTGTGATTGTTCCTCACACTGCTTTTGGTGGGAAAATCAGTAAAATAATAGTAAAACTGCCTGTAGGCTTGGTCATAAGTGTTGGTTTCATACTGTGTTAGTTCCTCTTTGAGTCTTCCTTAAGTTTTTTTTCTCTCTAATCGAAAGACTTCTTTCACTTAGTATATTTGTCTCTATTTGTCTCAGGAAAAGCCACCAATGGTAGCTTTACAAAGCAAATAATTATATATATATATATATATATATATATATATATATACACATACATATGTATATCATATCATTGATTTGCATGCTTCACTCAGCCTGCTTTTTGAACACCTGGATTTCTTTCAACAGCAAAACACATCATCACTGTGGTCCATACACGAGCCCTTCCACATCCACCTGCTGCAGGGCACTCGGGTCAACGCCGATGAGAGCATGAAGGTCAGGCCTCCGGTTTATTCGTGTTTATTGTTAGCATGATTCTGTTGTGGTTGTTTACCAGGCTTCTAACTGTAGCATGCAGCCGGGGGTTGGAATCGTGAAGTGTGGTCATGTGACCCTGACCACATATTTCCCATAATTCATCAGAAGCGGTTGAGTAAAACATCAAAACAGGAAGTGGGGAGTGACTATCGGGCGTTCAACGCTCTCTTGGGCCTAGATTCTTAGAAAAGGACAGCGTGTTGCTCACACTCGCCACTTGCATCTCCGTTTTTTTTTTAACTTGTCAGAGAAGTGAAAAGTCATACAGGATCGCATTACTCGGTGAAAGAATAAACTGTCGTGCAGAAGGTCTAAATTTGTTCTGATTCATTGAAACAGTATTTGTAATTGTCTCACCGTAATGAACTGTGAAATATGAAAGTGCATGGTGTGAAAGAACGAAACATTATTTTAGTTGAGCATGAAATGGGATGAGAATTGTCCTCGGCTGATTATGTTAATGTATACTTTATTAAGCCCGGAGTGCCTGTTCATTTCCGGATGTCACCCCACCCCCCACGACTCCAGATAGATTTGTCATGTCATACGATTACCAGTCCTGTCTGCTGCCACCACCAGAGGTTCTCCATGATAGCCGTAGGGGAAACACTCACTTAAATATTTCCTCTTTGCTATCATGGAGGGCTTTCTATTCTGGTTAATGATAAAACTGGGAAAGTGGCCAGCTCCATGCTAGTCACGAGGCTTTGTGTCATTCGGTCATTCATTCATTCATTTTTAACTGAGCCTGTCAGACATTTCTGCAACCGTATTTCCGTTTTTCCGTTCTCCTAAACACTTGTAAACTGTTGATCCCTGAGTGATATTCCGGTCTCTGTTGGGGTTTTTTCTGCGCAGCTGGTGGTGCAGGCAGGCCTTTTCCATGGCAGTGAGCTTCTCTGTAAAGTGGTGACCAGCAGTGAGGTCAACGTGTGCTCAGACCCAGTGTGGGACCAGAAGCTGTCGTTCGACATCAACCTATGTGACCTTCCTCGCATGACACGCCTCTGCTTTGCCCTCTATGGTGTGCTGGACAAGCCCAGGAAGCAGCGGTCAACCAAAAAGAAGAACAAAAAGGCTGTAAGTCTACGAAATGAGCAAGATCCAAATCTGTAACTAATGGTGATCTTTAGCATTACTTGCCAAGAAGAGTGTGATCGTCAGAACAAAACCCTTATGACCACACACACACACAGTCATTTTAGTAGAGGCAGAAGGTGCGAAGGGGATGCCACAGCAAGTTTGCAGGTGTCTGTCTGTGTGTGTGTGTGTGTGTGTGTGTGTATATATATTTGTTTATGAGGATTTGTACCAACCACCTCTACTTCTGCTTTCTTGGCCACTTCCCTTTCATAGTACGGGTAGAGAAGTCTGCTTAAGCTGAGGCGAGGAAACGAGAATTGCCTCTCTGTCTGTCTCTATGTCTCAGAGTGTTTATTTTAATCACCACAAAGCCATGTTTCACTGGGTTTAAGGTGAAATACAGTGTAAGGATGCTTACAGTGACATCAGTTGCAGCGAATGTATTCCTTCTTTGACTTAAAAACCATCATTTTAATTTTCTTTTTCTTATCTGACCTAGCTAGTTGGGTTTTAAAAAAAAATAGAGTTCGTAAAATAGTAGATTTAATTATTACAGTGCAGATTTTTATAAAACATGAGGCTCATTTACCATGTTATGTGATTCATTGTTTATCATTAGCACCACTATTAACTTGCAAGGTGATCTTGCGCAATGGTGGACGTGGAACTGGATGACATGACAAAATAATATCAGTTTCGTGATAAATTACGCCATTATATGCTTTTCAGAGATGTTACAGATATCAGTACTTTTTTTTATAATGCTGACCAACTCCACTGTTATTCACGGAAATGAATAGGCAAGTAATACATTATACCTTATACTAAATATATTTTTGTACCAAATTCAAAGAACCCAAAGATTTTTACGGTTTTTTTTTTTTCAGTATAGCACTACTATTTTCCTGGTACTTGTAATATACATTGTGTTTCATTAAACCTGTCTTAATATATTGTTACTGTAAAAAAAAAAACGGAAACCCTTTTTGTCATAATTCAATTTGATAAGTCAAATTATTACATTTGAAGCTGGAGGAGGCTTCCCGAGCAATGTTGTTAATATTAATTGATCAGTGCACAAAACACACGTGACTGGCTAAGCATTTGTTCCGATGTACATCAATTCAGAGATTAAATTATGAATGAGGTGTAAGTTGTAAAAATGCTTACTTAAGGGACTAAATGATGACTCATCAAAATGCCAAAATTATTAACACATCATTCTTCTAAGGAACAAGTTTCTTTTAACTCGCCTTCCTTTCATTTGATCAAGGAATACTAAACACAGAAAAGGAGCGAGTATAAACCATTTGATGCAAAATTATACTTTAAATTATACTTTATACTTTAACCCTTTAACTGCCTACGTATTGCTGTGAGTGACACTGGAACTGGTTGGTGATATAAAGAGTACTGATATGTCATCTCAGAAATATGTGTCATCGTGTAATTTATCACATATTTGTAATATAAATGATCAATATTGAATGACAACGTTATAAACTCTGTTCAGGTTTTAGAATCTGTTTTAACCATATAATATTTGAACCATCAAATGGCAGTTTTATATATATTTTTTTTTATATTTTAAATAATTTTATATCTGATAACTGTCAGTACTTTACCTCTTATGAAGTTTATTAATATATTTTTTTAAAATGAATTATTTATTTATTTGTTGTCAATAATCTTTTTTTTTTTTAAACTAGGGATTAAACTGTTACAATTTTAATCAAGCGCCTTGAGAAAGATCATATGCGCCGAAAAACTCACAATCACGTGCATATTCTACAAAATAAAATGAATAGATTAGATTATGGTTGTGCTTGGAAAAGCATGCTGAGGCAACACTGCTGACATTTAGGACACATGTTATTAATAAAATCAAAATGAATAAGATCATTGTTTGTTGAGCCAGTGCACTGGCTTGTACTGTCAAATATTTAGCTATAGTTTTTTTATAATAATATTCTAACATTACAATATTATTAATGAACATCAGCACTTTGCAGACCCTTTTTTTGGAAATCAGTCTCTTAGATAATGATGTTGATTTTTTTTTTTAAATATGGCTTTAAGTATTCGGTGTAGAAAAGTAACTGGGATGTTTGTGTGTGATTGTGCGTCTTTCAGGACTGTCCTTTGGCCTGGGTGAACACCATGTTGTTTGACTATAAGGACCAGCTGAAGACAGGAGAGATCTTCTTGTCCACTTGGCCTTCAGCTCCAGGTCCGATTTGCTTCTTTTACACACCAAATCATTTCTAACCTGTATATAATTATCATTTTATCTGTTTTTCTGTATATTATATATATATATATATATATATATATATATATATATATATATATATATCAATCATAATTTAATCTGTTTTCTGACACATTTTCTGTTAATAATAATAATTATTATAATTTTTTAAATTATAATTATCGTCTCTTTATTGTAGATGACAAAGGTGATCTGCTGAATCCTATGGGCACGGTGGAGAGAAATCCCAACATCGACAGCTCTGCAGCCCTCTTCATTCGCTTCCCCAGTTTCAGGCCATATCCTCTCTACTATCCTCCCCTGGAAAAAGTAAACCGGGCCTCACGTTGTTTTTGTTTTTTCTTTTCAGTGACTTGCTGATTAAAGTAGCCTGACAGTTCTACCAGTTCTACATGAGTTTGTTCTTTCAGCTCATTTTTATCTCATTTCTTGTTTTATCTAGTTGAATGAAGTAAATGGTGAGAAGGCAGTTGCCACGAAAGAGGAGGTAAGGAGCAGAAGGTCTTTCATTTTCCTTTTAAACGAGGTTGCATGATATATATTTGCACTTCATATATGCTGTGATCTTACCCTGCAACTTGCTCAGCACCTGAAACTGAAAGAGATAGTGGACAATAAAAACCACACCGAGTTCTTTGAGGATGAGAAAGAGCTGCTGTGGAAGTTGCGTGGGGAGGTGAGGGCGAATTACCCAGAGAGCCTCTCCAAACTGCTACTCATCACCAAGTGGAATAAACACGAGGACGTAGCCCAGGTACTGAAGTCACCAGTGCGACCTGCTGTTCTGTCAGAGGCATACACAGTTTTAGAATTGAGAAAGGTTTAAAGCAAAGAATGGAAATGGTCAATATCTTGAATATTCAATATTTAAAAGTCTGCATTATTTGTGACTGTTTAAATGTGTGCAGATTTATGATATTGGACATGTTTACTCAAAGGGTCAGATTTTCCTTGAGCCTTATCAAGGAGCACTTATTGTACTTAACACTACAATACTTATTGTAGTGTAGTAAGGCTCGAACTGGACTCACAACTCGACTCGGCTTTTTATGCACTGACCTGTGACGCAAGTATTTCAGTAAAAAGCTGATTTCTTCCATCAAAAATAAAAACACTTCCAAGTGCGTAGTTCAAATTGAGCTGGGTTCTGCGGATGGCGCTTCTACACTCAGTGGATTATCTAAGATTCAAAAACACATTCAGGCTCAAAACTCGAATCAGACTGTACAGCTTGGGCCACATGACTCTTCTCAGACTCACAAAAGAGCTCATTAAACAAATCAGATCCTTTCAGTGTCCAATTTGAATGAACAAAATGAGAGTCAGAAGTGTTATCTTGTAGCTAATTGAAATGGGAAGATATTTGTAAAGCAGTGTTTCTCAGTGACAGGCCCTGTGTTTGTTTTAGATCGTGGCTTTACTACGGAAATGGCCAGACCTGCCGGCTCTGCATGCTCTGGAGCTGCTGGACTATAGCTTCCCCGACCCCCACGTCCGCTCGTTCACCATTTGCTGCCTCAGGAAGCTGCGGTAGGTGCCCTGCGACCATATAGCTACGCTTTCATCTCTCAGCCCTGCATTCACCTGCTGTCTTACCCAACTCTCAGAAGTGCTGTACTGTGAAATATTTCCAGAGAAATACCACAGCACCATACAGATATGGGCAAATAGTTAATTGTTTGACAGAAAAATTAATGTTTCTTAAGAAATTAATGTCATAAGAAATTAATGTTTCTTTTTTAACATTTTGCAGTTGAATTCTTTTGCCCCTTCAAAACCAAAGGGGGTGAAAACTTTTATAGATGTCGTTCACAGTAAAAACTTTTTTTAAATTAGTCACCTTGGTCATAAATCTTAGTCACTTTGGTCATATCCAAAGCACTCGATACTTGTCCCTCACTTTTTATTAGAGCATCTACGTATGTTATTTTTCTTCCACTTGTCCTCATTTTCTTTTGCATTCTTTTGCATTTGATTCTCTTGTTGATGTCTGTTTGGACCAAATATTGCCTGATTTGATGCGAATGAATAAACCATATAGAATTCACAATTCGCATATCTAGAAGGACCAGGCTGGGAAAAGCAACACCCATGCATCAGGAGACTTTACACAGTCATTACACCAGTAACTAGATAGGCTGCACTGCACACTTTTATGGCAGCACTATAAAGTTCTGCCAACGTAGTTCATAAATTAAGTTACCTGCCAGTGCCAACAGTTGACATGTGAATTTGACATTATGTTCTTTGTCTTCATCAACAGTGATGACGAACTCTTCCAGTACCTCCTGCAGCTGGTACAGGTTCTGAAGTATGAGCCATACCTGGACTGTGACTTGACCACCTTCCTCCTGGAGCGAGCTTTGTCCAACAAGAGGATAGGCCACTTCCTGTTTTGGCATCTCAGGTAAGCTTTTACGCTCCAGAATTCTTCATGTTTCTTACATAGGCTGTTCCATTGTGATTAAACAGTTTTATTTCCCCTGAAGGTCTGAACTGCATGTGCCCTCTGTCAGCCTGAAATTTGGCCTTATTCTGGAGGCTTACTGCAGAGGAAGCATCTACCACATGAAGAGTCTCATGAAGCAGGTCATATATACTTATATTTACATAGATATTTTTAGTCCCGTGTTTCATTTCGTACGTAGCTGACTAGGTAGGCTGCATTGCTGAGCAGTATCGCTGGCTGCTTTGAGGATAAAGATAAAGGCTGTTATTTGGAATGCGGCATGTGGACTACTGTCTTCTATGTCATTTTGCCCAAAGTTGAAAGCTGCATTATGTACTGTACACTTCCTTTTAGGAGCAATCAGCTTTGAAAGAGAATGTTGCCTCACCTGAGGAACGTAACATAACTTCTGTTCTAATAGCTACCATTTTGCTAATGTTCACCATTATATTTGTAAACTTTTTATTGTTATCCATATATTTGTTCAATACAGATAGTTGTAGCTGCGCAAACGTATGAGTGAAACATTTTATGCTGACTGCGTGCTAGAGGTTATGCCTTCTAATCATAATGACGTTTGTCCCAGATGTGATAGCTACTGAGGTTCCTTTTTACAAATAAAAAAAAAAGCAAAACCTTAAGTTTTTTAGCAAGCTGTTTGGCCACCACAAGCCAGCAGAACAGTTTCAGTGTACCTTGACACAGATTCTACAAGTCTCTGGAACTGTAATGGAGCAATGAAGACCATTCTTGCACAAGATATTCCCTCAGTTGGTGTTTTGATGATAATGGTGCAGAGCACTATCTAAGGAGTCACTCAAAAATCTCCCAAGTGGGTTGGGTTCTGGTGACTGGGAAGGTCATTGCATATGATTAACATCATTTTCATCCTCACCAAACCATTCAGTGAGCCCTCGTGCCCAGGTGGAAAGGGACAGAGTCATCCTGGAAGAGATCGCTCCCATCAGGATAGAAATGGTTCATTATAGGATCGATTTCCATAGGAGACCTTTCGTCTAAGGGAACAAGTGGCCCCAAACCATAGCCAGCAGAACGCAGCAGTATAACCGAGCCACCGTTTTTTCCCTTTAATTTGTCTGTAGTTAAAATGGGTATATCTGAAGGCTTGTTTCTGCTCCTTAGCTACAATATTCTTCAGTATTTCCCCTAATCAGCCATAGTATATGCCTATATCCTTTAATTGTCAAATGCATATACTGTAATGCAACACCTATGCTCTCAGATAGATGTTAGAAAATGATTGTATTGAAATGATAGAAATGATACAGTATGTGGCGTTTATCAGTGAGACTGCAGAAAGCCCTCATCTCCCAGATCTCAGATCAACAGCAACAACAAGGTTTTCATCTGCACAAGACTTAGAAAAATTATGCATGCGTTTATCTCCAGCAGACTAGATTACTGTAATGGCCTCTTTACTGTTCTTCACAAAAACTCCACCAGACTCCTGCTGCCAGAATATTCACCAGGACAAAATATATAAACAAATTACTTCAGTACCATTACTTAGATCCTTACCCAGAGTCCCAGTTAGCTTCAGGGCTTATTTCAATGTGTCACTTCCTGTTTATAAATCACTAAATGTCCTTGGAGCTAAATCCGTCGAAACTCTGATATATAGGGTGTATAATATCAGGAGGGTCTGGTAAGCTAATAGTGTCCAGATTTAGCACAAAACACTGGGCTAACCTTATTTCTGCTACTATTCTGCACTCATCTGGTCCCAGAAGATGCCAGATATGCACAGACTTTGACCATTTTCAAATTCAGACTGAAAAATTTCCGGTCATGTCCGTGTTTCAAAATAGCTAAGCCATTGCTCTGCTCCTTTAGAACTTTAGCACGCATTCGCTTTCTATTTCTTTTACTTAATTCCGATATAATGTACCTTTATTTGAATTATTTAGATATTAATTATTATTTTGTTAATTAATGTTCTTTTTTTTTATTCTTTGTCAAGCTGCATCTAAATTTCCTTACGTAAGAAGCTCTGCTATATAACTAAGAGTGCCTTGTTTTGCTTTTGATCGCTAAAACACTATGGAGTTAAAAAGACTGAGGCATCGTATTGTTTCCCATCGTTGCAGAATGAGGCTCTGAGTAAAATGAAAGCTCTGAATGACTTTGTGAAGTCAGGCTGTCAGAAGTCGGCGTCCAGGTCGCAGATTACGGAGGACATGAAACTGTGCATTAAACAGGACACGTACATGGAGGCGCTGTCTGGCGTCGTGTCCCCCCTCAACCCGAGCATCATCCTCTCTGAAATCTGGTACAGCTCACATCTAAGTCTGCTTAAAAAAAAAAAATGCAACATTTGTTATGCCTAGGATGAAAGAATGCACCAGAATTAGAGTCTTCAGTATTATGAATATAAAGTGATGTGCTTACAGTATTAGCTATAGAATCATTGTTACATTACTGATTTTTCATATATAATTTCAGGATTTCAAGATATTCTGATTAATACACATGCTTAGTGCAAAGTGTTTGTGAAATACTAGTTGCACATACTGTTTCGAGTGAGGTTTCAGCTGTTGAGTAATTTTATTTTCCGTCTAAACACTAATATATAAACGATGACTCTAGCAATGATAGTGTCTTGAATCGTGCATAAAACACTTGTATATAAGAACGTAACATACAGCGTGCTTCTGAAATCAACAAGCAGCAGATAAAAGCCGTCATCAGCACCTGCATGTAATTCGTATTATACCACAGTGCTGCTGAATTCTCAAATCCGGCCGCTCAAAATATGCCGATTTTTTATTTTTTATTTATTTATTTTTTAATAACAGCAGCTTTTACAGCAGTTCTGGCTTCAAGGCAAATCACAGGTTTATATTAATGCATGTATGTTATTGTTTCTATAGTAACAATTAACCCTGGGCCTTGTATGATGGCTGCTCAATGGATTTTTAAAAAAACGTGTGAAATTGTTCATATGGTCATTTTAGGAAGGAGTTTCCAGTGTCAGCACTTTGTAATAGTTGAGCTGTAACTTCAAATTTTCCAACATGGGAAAGTCTTTGTAGTTTTATGGTAACATGACAAGCTGAGTTTTGTCTTATTTCTCTCTTACATCAAAAAAGAGAGAGAGGAAAAAAAGAACTATTTATAGGTGCCATTACATAACTATAAACTAATATAGCTTATAGTACTATATAAATATATCTAATAGATATTATAGTTTACTAATCTAAGAAGAATAAGACTTTGGGGCTTGCTCTTATGAGAATATAATCTATAATAATACAATCAGGGTTGTATGAGCTTCATCACACCATCATGTCATTGATTATTTTTTGGAACAGGATGTCCTGTCATGTTTTATTGTTTATTTAAGCAAATCATGAACTTAGAAATCATGAATTATGTATTATGGTGAGTAAGGTATGCTGAAAATTTACTATTTTTATCTACAGTAAATAATTGATATGTGTATGTGTGTGTTTGTTTGGTTTTTTTTCCCTCAGCACGGACAGGTGTAAGTTTATGGACTCTAAGATGAAGCCTCTCTGGCTGATGTACAAGAACAAGTGTGTACAGTCAGACACTTTGGGCATTATCTTCAAGAATGGAGACGGTATGCAGGAAGAAAGTCCTGTTTTCTTGTAAACAACCATCCACTGCAGTTTTTAATTGAAATGCGCCCTTAATGACTTTGTGCTGCTTTCAGATCTGAGACAGGATATGCTAACCCTTCAAATGATCCAGCTAATGGATGTTCTGTGGAAGACAGAAGGGCTGGATCTTAGGTTTGTAGCTGTTAGTGAAATATCTGCACTCTCTTGAAGTGCCAGAATTCACTGTATGTTTAAGGTTTCACTGGCTTGAGTTCACATCTACTGAAGATTGAAGATAAAATATAAATAAATGTGCTGTAGTCACAGTTCTAAAGCTGTCAAGCGTAGTCTGTCAACAGACTATATCTTCTTATCTTTTTCTGTTTTTCTTCTCCGTGTGAAACAGAATGATCCCCTACGGCTGCTTGTCCACTGGGAATAAGACGGGCCTTATCGAGGTGGTGAAGAACTCAGACACCATTGCAAACATCCAGAGAAATAAGAGCAACAGCGCTGCCACGGCGGCGTTCAACAAAGATGCTCTTCTCGACTGGCTCAAATCCAAGAACCCAGGGTGAGTGCATCACACTCAAGCATTTTCAGTAGATGCTACAACTGCATTACTAAGAATATATAAGTGAGATGTGCTCATTTAACTCTGCTAACCACCCGGCGTGCACTGTTTATCAGTGATACTTCTGAAAGCAGCTCTCATAGTTTGACTCACAACTAAACCACAGCTTGTTTATGATCACTGTGATCACCAAAATACCCTGGAGTTCACTGTGATCACTGAAATACCCTGGAGTTTGCTATGTTTACTAAAATACTATGTAGTTAAGAAGATCGTTTATGATCATGCTGATTAATAAGACACTATATAGATAAAAACAACCATTTGTTTATGATCGCCTTGGTCGCTAAAACAGTATGTTGTTAAAAAGACCATTTGCTTGTAATCACTATGAGCACTAAAAACACTTTGTAGTTAAACTAATTATTTGTGATCACTAATACACTATATAGTTAAAAAGAGTATTTCTTTGTGATCACTAAAATACTCCATAGTCAAAAACACAATTTGTTTATGATCATTAAAAACACTGTGTAGTCACAGACATTGTTTATGATCAATATAATGAATATGATCAGTACATTTTTATATAATGAAAAATATCTTAATTTGGCTGTGAGACTAAAGTAGGCATCTTAAGTGTTCTCTGCAATAAGCCGATGTGGCCAAACACTTGGTCGAAATGAAACCCTTCAACCGCACTGCCACTTGGCTGATCTGATTTAAGATTCCCTGACTAAAGCATCATCACTTTTGTCAACCACATAGTCATCTCGAGAGTCACGGTGGCAACAGCGCGAGCAGAGAAGCCTAGGCATGTCTGTCCCCAGCTTCTTCTTCCAGATTCTGTTGTGCAGATGCTCCCAGGCCAACCAGGAAATACAGTCCTCCAGCGGTAGGCTCCCAGGGTGCATTTTTATCCTTATCGGATGCCTGAACCACCTCAACTGGTTCCTTTCAACAACTCTTTCAACTCTGATCTACTCATGGACTGCCAAACTCCTCACTCTATCATAAAAAGTGATCACGCTGAACTCGTTTGAGTTGCTCGTATCTGCGGTCTGATCCTTTTGGTTTCTGCTCAAATTTCCTGGTCGTAGGTGACTATAGTTATGCATCCTGATGGCTCAGCTCACCACTTATGGCTCAGCTCACCACTTATGGCTCTTCGCCACTGCAATACTGCTTCTACCTGAACAAGCATGGCATAATGCCAAGATTACAAAGACCTTTGACTAGAAATGTACAGGAACCAAATGACTCACTGTAGTAGACCAGGACCAACATGCACCTTAAGCATCCTGTGGAATACCTGAAGTCTTTTCCAAGTGCACAAACACATGTAGACTGGATAGAACAACTCAGATTTTCTAATCACCTCCTTGATTATTGTCCTTATTTATTTTTATATTCATGTATTTAACAGTTTAACTGTGAGGCTGTAGTGAATTCACTCAACCTGGCAGATGTGTCACACTGCAATATAATGCAGTTGAATATGAAGGGATTCCTTGACCTGTTCTGGCAAGATTCATCAAACTAAGTCTGAAATTCTCAGCACTGATACACAGCTTTCAGTTTTTTAGCTTTCAGTTTTAGTGGTCGAGCTGATAGTTTGCCATTCTCTCTTCACTGGCTTATGTCATTTCTTAACTGGCCTCTCTGAGTATGTAGGCATGTGTACATGTACATGTATATGTACAGTTCACTGTCTTATCTTCTTGCAGCTTTGCTTAAGCACACATATCCCATTGCATTGTTTTTTTTTTCCTGTTGGTAGTGGATGTTGAACGGGAAGGGCATTGATTGCTCCTATGAAACAAGAGACGTATTCCCAATATAGAAGTATCCAGTCCGCTCCCCAGAGACACGGCTGATGTGAAGAAAGATCCCTCGGCTCGTGCTTGCTGTAATACCTCTGTGTATTTCATGCAAATGTGTTGTTGTTGAGCGTTATCTATTATTTATTGAGCATTTGTTTATGGACTGAGGAAATGATATGTCGCATGTGACGTGTTAAATAATTTAAATAGTGCCTTGATGCATAAGTCATGATGATTGTTTTTGAATACTGTGTAATCAGGGCAGAAGCTGAGGTCACGTTGAAATGATGCTTCCAGGCGGCAGGTGAATCTGTTGTAGTGTTCAACAGTTAAACAATCATGTGTATGCAGTTGCAGACATAATGAATTCAGGGTAAGACGTGGTCCAGATTATGTGAGGGCCCGAACTCCGGTGTGAAGGGTGACTCGTTAAATTTTAAAATTGCAGTCGTGTTTTTAAAAGAATGTCTCTCCAGTGAACCATGAACTCCCTTTAACTTCCACTATGTGAAAAGCTCTAGGTGAAAGCGTTTATCTGATAAGGCGAAACAGAACTTCCTGTGACTCAGCACTTGTGTATGTGTGAGCAAATATGTATGTGTGTGTAACATGGGGAAAAAAAAAAATTATTACTTATTTACTCAAGTATCAGCACTGACTGCTGTTCCTGGCAGTGTCTTAGCTTGTTGATATCATTGGACTTTGACCAATCTGCACTGTACATTGCTCTGGATAAGTGCATCTGTAAAATGGCAGGAATGTAAAAGTAAGCGTAATGAAATGGTGTCCTTTTTGCCAACAGGGATAAACTGGATCAGGCCATCGAGGAGTTCACACTGTCTTGTGCAGGCTACTGTGTAGCTACTTATGTTTTGGGAATTGGGGACCGCCACAGTGACAACATCATGATCCGGGAGAATGGTCAGGTAGGAGGGAGATATGTAAACAGCTTTGAGAGATTGGGAGGCGTAATGGACTTCTGCAGTAACATTACACACCACAAGGAGGCACTATAGTGTAATATTGTATAAGCAGATCTGCATGGGCAAGAACATGTTTTAATAGTTGTAATGCTCTTAATGCTTATATTTTGAATGGACAAAATGCTTTATCAACATGGCATCAGGCTTCAAGGTATATTCTAATAAATGTCCATGGTCGTGTTATAGACTATGCCCATTAGCGCTAAAGCTAATTTTTTGCTGCTTCGTGTTAAGTGCCTGCTTGTTTCAACTGTAAATCCTTCTTTCTTTTCTAGTTATTCCATATAGACTTTGGACATTTTTTGGGGAACTTCAAGGCGAAATTTGGGATTAACAGAGAACGTGTGCCTTTTATTCTGACTTACGACTTTGTCCACGTCATTCAGCAGGGCCGGACAAACAACAGTGAGAAATTTGAACGGTTAGTACCTGAACATGCTGTTTAAATGTTGTTATTCCACTTCATTTGATATGAATCTGATTACACAGTTTGTTTACTAACAGTGTCTGTTTCATGTGATTTGGCATCAGTCCTCTCTATTGGCCCTGTTGGATGTGATGGAGTCTAATAAATGGCTGTCATTTCACTTTAGAGTAAAGATGTCCTACAGTGAGGTTCTCTCGTTCTCTCTCCTTTCTTAGGATAAAGATCTTAGAATTCAATGAACCTCTCGTGATAGAATCCACTTTAAACATTGTTCTGTGCGCTGAGCTAGATTAGTCCATGGCAAACCCCCTATTTTTGAAATCAGAAGAAATGTTGGAATCCTGCACAAATCGAATCGGATATACCCCTTAACCTTAATATTCTATTAAAGTACACTTTTATACTTTGCATAAGGAATAAAACACAACAGTTTTGTTATTGCGAAATGATCAATAACATGTGATGTGGCCCGATGCAAAGAGTAGTTACCACCCAACAGTTGATTATTTTCCTACAACAGCACGAATAATGTTTTATTGCTGTTATACCACAGCAGTTTGCCAGCAGTTACAACTTACTGACTGTTCCAGAGCTCTGACACTGGAGACTCCTTCCATAAATGTTAATAAACATCTTACAGAAAGCTTCACTATATCAATGATTATACATTTTTCTTTGTTGAGTAACAACATGACTTTAATTTGTATATTATTAGTCTTAGATTATGTGGAGCATTCATACATCCATACACATACCTTTTAATTAGCTGTTACTATAGAAACGATAACATATTAAAAGGTGTGCATTAATATAAACATGTGATTCGCATTACTGTCAGAGCTGCTGGGGTATAGAAATTAATCTGACTAATCGGAATAAAGAATTCAACACCACTGTTTGTGTGTGTGTGTGTGTGTGTGTGTGTGTGTGTGTGTGTGTGTTCCACAGTTTTCGTGAGTGTTGTGAACAGGCCTATAAGATCCTCTGTCGAAATGGAACCCTGTTTGTAAACCTCTTTGCCTTGATGAGAGCTGCAGGACTCCCTGAGCTCAGTTCCTCCAAGGACATTCAGTACCTAAAGGTAAGAGCCAATAAAGTTGTTTAATTGTTAAAAATAGTTGTTAAAAAAAGCACAATAGGATGTATACTGAAGTTATTTTACAGTTAAAAAAAAGTGCATTTTATTTTATTTTTATTATTCAAAGACCTTTAATTATAATCAAGTATAAAGCCATTCAGGTACTGAAGATAGGTTTATATTTATACATTTGGCAGATGGTTTTATACAGTGAGGCAGAGGAGAGCTGAGCAGTTAAGGCGTTAAGGCTCAGTACTGAGATTTAAATTAATACCCTGATTATCAATAACATTAAAGCTTTAACCGCTCAACTACCACTACCTTAAAAGGTTCACTTTAACATCATGATTGATTCCTGGTTCCTCTAAAGGTTTCATATTGACTCAGGAAGTTTTTCTTTGCAACATTCGCCACTTTATTCATTACCGATTGGATTGAATTGAATTGACTGAGTTGAATCAAATGAATCTATCTGAAAGGATTCGAAATGAAATGAAATAAATGGTAATGGTGTAATGTTTCTGGAACATTCCCAAAGGATTCCTTAGCACTCGGCAGATCTGAGGAGGAAGCATTGAAGAATTTTAAAGTGAAGTTCAATGAAGCTCTGCGAGAGAGCTGGAAGACCAAGGTGAACTGGATGATGCACACTTTTGCCAAAGATAACAGATGAACGCTGGCGTGTTGAAGCAGAGGCGTTGGCATGCCGTTCAAATCAAGTCCCATTTTGAAGCCCGGATTTGAACCAGTTCCAGAACTATTATCTTGTAAAGTGGAAATTTCTCTGTTGTCTGTCTGTTTTGCTTTGTTTAATTGTTGATGTCTTCACTGCAATTCAGTGGAGGTCTCTAGTTACTAAATGGAGTATGCCTGTGTGAATTAGTTGTGAGAAATGTAAGAAATTCTACAACTCATAATTGGCGCTAATTTATCCTCAGTCACTGACCTGATGCTTTAGAAGGCACTGGAAAAATGTTTTGAACTCTGAATATGTGATCTGAAAGAGTGTGTGTATTTATGACTATTAGTTGTACAGAAGAGATTGACTACTGGCCAGGAGCAAGAAACACATTCGGTGTTTCATAGAGTTTACATTCCATCCTTACTTAAAGTTTTACTTTATCTATTTGTACTTGAATGTTTTGGTTGTACATATTCCTTATTTTGTGACTTGTATTTTGGTATTTAAAGGTTTGAGCAGTATTTTTTAATTACCTGTATAAAGGAAAAATCATGAGATTATTCGTAATTATGGATATGAGACAGCGTTTGTATTGGGGAAAAGCAGAACTGAACCTGAAATGTTTTGTGTCTTGGATATTTGTGACCTGTGGAATGAGATATTTATTAAGATCTAAAGAGTTCTGCACATGTTCTCCTTGTGTACATGTGGGTTTTCTCTGGGTTGTCTAGTTTCCTCCCACCTCCCAAAAACATGCTATTGGGTCGATCGGTTTTGTTAAATTGCCCCTAGGTGTACACCGGTCCAGTGTCCTATTCATGGTGTGTTCCCGCATCGTGCCCAGTGCTCCTGGGATAGGCTTCGGATCCACCGTGACCCTGATCGGGATAAAGCGGTTACTGAAGATGAATGAATGAATGAATGAATAAATGAACACTTCAGGGTCTGTTGTCCAGACATGTGTTGGCCCAGTATTTTCCACAGTTTATTGGCTATGTGTGCACTCCACGAAGACAGATCAGTTGAATTGATCTACCTCTTTGGTAAACGTCGGGGCAAGGAAAGAAAGAAGTTCTTTGTCCTGGCAGTTTAGAGATTTGTTAACGGTTGGAAACAATGTGCCTACGTTTGAGATTAACTGCACTCAAACACTTTGGAATTACTTTTGTTTATGTAAAATCACACTCCTTTTCTTAATATTTAAGTGCAGCTATGTATATTTGATGTTTTCATTTGGATTCATTTTTGATGTTCAGATTAAATCTGCCTTATTTTCTTAATGTTCACAGAAAAGAACATGATGTATCCTCCTATGACCTGAATGTCTTTAAATGTGTGTCAGTGTTTGAGTAGAAAAGGCAGGGGAAGTTGGTCTGTGGGCCAGAAAAAGGTGACGAACACTCCTTGGGTTTCAATATTGTTTTTAACACACCCTTGACAAATTTCCTCTCAGAAGTACATACTATAAGTCACAGCACTGACCACCTGTAAAGCATTTGTAACAAGGCAGAATTTTCAGAACAAGTACAATGCACGTGAGGCAGTCTGTTAGCTTACCTACAGGCAGATTGGCTTGCTAATAAGCTAGTACCCTGATTAGCTGTTTTGGTAACAAAATATACCTATAAAATATAATAATAATGAAGATGATGTGATTTCTTTGGTGACATTTTCTTTTAAACGTGCACAGTCATATTAGTTCACTGACTAGCCTTCTAATTATGTTGCTGTCTAACTAACTAGCTAGCTAGCAAGAATGAGAGGAAAGTCAGGAGGCTAGCATGCTATCTGAATGAAACAAAGCTATGTTCCTGAATTTTACAGTAATTTTGACCTAATCCCTTAGAAATGAGCTCTTCTAACAATTTCATATGACCTAATGAAGTATTTGAGCAGCGCTACAGATTCCCTCAGTGGAAAGCTGAGAATGGTGTGCTAAAGCAGTACTGAAATTCAAATGATCTGTCAGTCACATATGCTTCTCATCAACCTCATCACTTTCTTTGTATTAAAATGATGGTGGCCAAATCGAATTGTTACAAATTTGTAAATGTTAAATTGTTTTATATATATATATATATATATATATATATATATATATATATATATATATATATATATATATAAAATCAATCCAGGAACACTTACTGAACCCATATTTATTCCTCAATTTTTTAATAAAACGATAGCCTAAAAGGTCTAACTGGAGTGTGCACTATTTTGGTTTTCAATCACGTTAGGCAATATCTGTGCAATCCTTGTGTACAAGGTGTTGCTAAATGTGCAATGCATAGTTTTGTTAAAGAATTGCTTTAGATGTCATAAAGGACAAACTTTCATGATTCAGTGTCTGGTATTTTGTTCATTATTCCACACTTTTTTGGCATATTATTCTAATCAATACAGTGGGAGTCTGATGTCAAATGGTAGATTGCATTTAATCGAAGTTACAGAAAATATAGAAAAGTACAACGTTAATCAGAAGTCATTTAAATGTATTGGGAGAACCATATAGAAATTGCGAAGATTTTATACATTGTGTTTTTCAGGAAAATTTGGAGATTATTTGGGGAAATAAATATGACCTGTACATGACCAGTTGCAATGTAACTGTTTTAGTTCCTGCCTGTTTTAGAGGAGGTTTTGCCTTCAGTCTAGGCTTCAGTAAAGGAAAAACAATTAGTATACTGTACACTAGCATGATGGTATATTGTGATAAGAAACTCTGTGGCATTGTGACACTGTTGTCGATATGAATAATTATTTATTATTATTTATAATTATTTTTAAATCTTAGTACATTTACTGTATTGTATTGTAAATTTACCATGACTTGAATTTACCTAGTGACTATTTTTGGTTTAGCTGAAGGTTTTCTGAACTTTATAGCGCTAGAAGCTTTTAGTTCAACGAACATTCAGTCTGTTTCTAGTGGCCTGTAATAGTAATTTAAATCGAATGTGTTTTCCTAATGGTTCCTGGTGACTAATCTATTTTTATTCCGATGGTAATAATCTACCCATGAAAGAAGGCTCTGCTGGTCTCTTGTGGTCTTTTAATACCAGAAAATTCCTAATGGAAACTTACAGGAATCTGAACGAAACCAATAAGCCACTTCTTATTAAGGTTTATTACATGATGCAAACAGTCAGAGATCTTTTCTAATGGATTGTAATGTTTTTTTTTTTTCACTAGGATAGAAGTGATGTGATGTGAGATAATTTACTTTTACTGAAATGTTGGCTCCTTCCACCACTTTGCCACTAAGTGTCTACTCATTAAAATCCTGTACTAAAGGCTGCTGATATTATCAGGGTTGCCAGATCACAGCCAAATGGATCTAGAAATCCATCCTAATGGACAGACAGTATTACAAAGTCGTAGTTTCATTCAGTATTTATTTTACAAAGGTACATAAATTGTCGCGTCTTACATATTATGCATCAAAAGAGAATATCTATTACGAATGAGTAGAAACAAACCTTCATGGAGTAATGTAGAGGTAATATTGAAAAGGGAAGAGAAACATAACCTGGCCACTGAGTGCATGTTAATATATGTAAGGCTTAAACACTGGGGCATGTTGTTATAGGAAAATAATCCACAATAAGACTGTTGATATGGCTTGACTCGAACTGAAGTAATTTCCTGTATCAGCACATCCCGAAGTGTTTTATCTCTCATATCACATCAATGTGTTAATGAGAAAATTAGCAATTTTTAATTATTAATGACACATCAGGTTTTTGTGTCCACGAAACAAGTTATTTCTTGTCACACTAGCAGCTATCTTGATATTAATAAGACAACATATGCAGCTTGTCAGGTTACTAAGAAAGTGGAAAGGTCCATAAATGTTAAATAAACGTCTCCTTACAGAAAACTTCACCATATCAATGGTTATACGTTTCTCTTTGTTAAACAGCATGTTTTCAAAATCTATTTATTATTAGCCCTAGATTATGTCGCACCACACGAATCCCTGTGAATGTGCTGTTACTATAGAAACGATAACGTATTACAGTCAGCCCTCCACATTCGCGGGTTTAACTTTCACGGATTTGATTATTGGAGAGTTTGCCATCAATAATTACATTTTTGGATTTAGTTTAGTAAGTCATAAATGCATAAAATATATGAATTATTAATCTATTTATCATTTGCTACCATAAGTATATAAACAAATTTATTAGAAAAAGTTACATTTAGTAAAAACTTTCAGGGCGCTAAAGACCTGTGGACTACGCACTCTGTTTGGGGACGCGGCACTCTTTGTCTCGGTACTAGCCAAGCCTCATTCATCTGTTTTATCTCGCAGTTTGCGGCGTATTTCACATTTCTCTCAACTTTTTGCATCTTTAAAGTGCAATAACATATCGACTGAAATCATGAGTCTAAAGCATAGTGCTTCTAGTGTTTTAACACACTTTTTGATGTGATAAATATGGGACCTAGAGATATACCTAGAGGTCCTGCGCTCCTAACCGCTGCGCAGGTGGAGCGCCGACTGCAGAGCGTGCGCGTTGATATAAACCTGTGATTTGCCCTGCAGCCGGAACTACCATCAGAGCTGCTGTTCCAGAAAACTAATCAACACCTTCTGACCAATCAGAATCGAGGATTCAACAGCCAGCCCAAATTCAACTAATTTACTCAACGTTCCCCAAATCCAAAATGTGAACCGACATTGCCCCCTGGTGGTGAACGCTGTGTAGTTCCGCGGCAGAAACTGGTGCAGCACTTTTCCTTCACTCCCCTATTCCTCTTCGCGTTGATTTTTTTTACCACCCGTATCCAGACAATTGCGGCCACAATTGGCTGGTTCTCTAGAGTCACGTCGGACAGTGTCCAATCAGCGCACAGCTCATGAAGACGAACTCCTGGCTGATCCTGGCGCAATGGGCGGGGCCTGGCGGAAAACGGGTGAGAAAACACACCTTCTCCGCTCCTTCTTAGGCTCCACTCGCAGCTCCCATCGATTGTCGGGGATGTGACCCCGGAACAGGACGCTTCCTTAGAAACAACTTAGCATTTAAACAACACACAAACAAGGACAAAAAAAATCCTGGACCAGGAGAGGTGAGTGAGAAAAGTTGGCGCGTTGGAACAACGTTATTTAAATGACTGCTAGCAAGCGTCAATTGTGTTAGCATTGAGCACTGGCTTAGCCTGGTAGCTTAGCTTAGCTTAGCTAGCGTCAGTAGTGAGTGTATGGGAACTTCATTGAAGGCTTTGTTAGAAACCACAGAGCGCTGAGCTCCTTCATTAAAATACTGCACACTCATTTTTTTTTCCATTTAACACCTTTAAACAGTTAAATAAAACCTCTGCAAGATCACACAGTGTCCGAGAAGTGCCACAACATTTAACTGTGTCCTTTGTTTAAAGAAAAAAAGCTCATGTTTTGAGGAAATTGTTGGGAGATGGAGTGAGCAGATCTTTATCCAGATCCTCAATCTTCAGACTCTCCACTTCCGTTTCAGCTCATTTCAATCAACACAACTGTGCTGGAGCTTTCTGGTCAATCTTAGATCCATGCTGGACATTCAGCTCAGCCTTGATTGTTTTCTACAGATCTGCTTTGGCTTGATCACTGGTTATTCTCTCTCTCTCTCTCTCTCTCTCTCTCTCTTTCTCTTTTTCTTATTATTCACTCATGGTTCAGATCAGGTAACATTAGTCTGCTTATACAGTCATTACTCACAGGGATGGTCTGGAACATTAACTGATCAGGAATGTCATGGCTTGATGCACCACTTCACGTCTTTCAGCCCAGAGTGTTGATCAGAGTCTATTTTTGTGTCTCCACACCCTCGGACCCATTGTGCATGTGAACACAACTGTCACATTCATTACGGTTTGCGGATCACATTCGGATAGGAGGGAAGATCCTTTGCATGGGAGATCACTTGTTCGGGATACCTGATACTGATGTTGGGGAGAGTTTGTGGGGTTGAGTAAGCGGAGAGAGCCATGTGTGCGCTTAAAGCAGGATCTCCATCAGTATGGAGACGAATGACATGAATACGTCAGACCATGTTCAGTACCGCAGACATAGTCTCACCACCAAGCAGAAAGTTTTCTTTTAAGAATTTGTATTTTCTTAAAGGGGAACACGGTTGTGTCATTGTACGCGGGCTGAGCTGAGATGATCATTATGATCGTTTTGCTCTGTTGAAATCGAATTGCTTATTGTGATTGTTCAATATTACAGGAGCAAAATTGGATTTTTTTTTTTTTTGGTTGCACTTTATCATAACATCATTTTAAATGAATTTAAAGCAGCCTCGAGCTACAGGGTCCTCGGTTCGAACCTGACCCCTGCTTATTGTCTGTGTGGAGTTTCTGTGCATGGTGTCCCCGGGTTTCCAGGGTTTCCCAGTTTCCTCCCACTAAATAAAACATTTTGGTAGGTGCACTAGCGACTTTACGTGTGTGTGTGTGTGTGTGTGTGTGTGTGTGTGTGTGGTGTCCGACCTTTAGGTATTCTCATCTCACATCCCAGGATAGGCTCCAGATCCACCACAGTCACTACACCACTACATGAATATCATCACAGTTAGATTTATAATAAATAATTAGACTTCTAGTAATTAGTATCTGTCCAGATAGACAGTTCTAACATGTGAATGGAGAGCTTGTGATTTGCTACGTCATTTATCAGTCTAGAAAAAATATCAAATTTTAGATAAGCTTGCCAGTATCGTAGTCAATTATGTTTCATTAACTAATGAAACCAAAAAATTGGGATAAAAATGTTAAAGCTCTGAGTAAATTGCAGGTCTGCTCAGGTCACTTTCAGGTCTGAAAACCATACAAAGATGTCTCTTTAAAAATTACATCAAAATCAGGGCTGCATGATAGTGAAGAAAAATGCGATATGCGATACGATAATGCGCTAAGTATGTAGGTTTAAATAATTTATATATATATATTTTTTTACTTTGACTTTTCGTAGCTTTTTGAAGTATTAAAGTCATTGTTATCGCAAGCCCTTGCGATATGCATATCGCCATATTTACATCTGCCATATTTCGCTACTTTCGATATAGTGTGCAGCCCTAATCAAAATACTGATCACATGAAATCAAGATTTATTAGGCTTTATTGAGAATAATCCCCTTTTCCCTTTTATTAGTAGGAATATCTCCATTCAGCACTGAACTAGGAAATCAGTCAGTCCGAAAAAATGAAGGAATAGTGTAATCCGTTGTGGCAAGAAAGTCCTTTTCGACTGATTTCTGTAAGACTGTAGCTCTGATTTTGATTCCCTTCTCATCAGAATCCAGTATTTGAATTTGTATTTACTCATTTCGTGTCACACACTGTAGCAGATAGTTCTGAACTTGATATATTATGTAATATGGCTGTGATATGATATTTATTTACAGCAGTCTTGCACGGTTTTGGAGGTAGCTCCGGTTTAGGACTCCGCTCCGGGTTCCAAAGCTGGGGCAGGTGGAGCTCTGGCACAGCTCGGCCTCCGTGTCCCTGGGGGTGATGATCAGCTGTCTTTGTGCAGCAGGCTTAGGCAAGGATCAAACCCCCTACCATGCTCCAACATGCTTTATATGCTAGGGGTTGAACCTCTTGCCATGAAGCTCAAACCCCTCTAGTTTCTCTCACAGACACCGCTTCTACATGAACATGACCTTGCGCACTTTTTAGGCTAATGCAAGTACAAAATGTGATCGATCCTTTCCCCAAAATCTATTATTTTTGCTCTGCCTCAATCTAAGTAAGAAGGGAAAAACTTGAGCGCATGCTGTTATAGGAAAATAATACCGTATACAACAGCTTGGAGTGATGCAAAGCAGAGTTGATTATTTTCCCAGAACAACACGTCCCGATGCGTTTTATGCCTCTTACACCACAGCGATCTGCTGATGATTGCAGTTTTTAATTTCTTAATGAATAACACATTGTGCTTTCTAACCATTTAATGTTGTGGAATGTCTGCAAGACCAGTTAGTTCCTGTAATCACACAGCTTGTCATGTTACCATAAACGCAGAAAGCACAAAGACCTCTGTCCTGAAGACGTTCACATGTTGGAAAGTCACTGAGTGTTCCAAAAACGCCGACACCGGAGACTCCTTCCGTACAGAAAACCTAACCATACCAGAATTTTGGTTGTTAGCTAACAACATTATTTAAAAATCATTTTATTATATTTTTAGCCTTAGATTATGCGGATAATACTGTCAAAGTGATAATGTATTAGAGCGAGCCTATCAACCTTATATACAATCCTGTGTTCTGTATTTTTTTTTTTTTTTTTTTTTGAATGTATCTAGATAGTCCACAAATCCCACTTCTGAAAGGAATTATGTTGCGTACTGGAGTATGTTTGGGCTGTTGTATTGTGAGTTTAAATTGATTTTGAACTCATTTTTGTACAGATCAGTAACTAAGAGCTTTTTTGGGGGGGTTCTACACAGTGTAACGTAGGATTTTATTCTATTTTATGATCACCAGATGTTTTTGCTATGTTAGTTCTTTCCAGCACAATCAGTGTAGACCCAGTTAGTCAGAATTATAATTATATAATTATAATTATCACTTATATTTCCGCACTTTTAAAGCTGGTGAAATTGAGGGTGTTTTGTTTCGGGATAATGTTGTGTATTTGACCAGTATTGCGTATTTTATGTTATGTTTCTTTCCTACAGTAAATGTATATCGATCTATTTCCCCAATAGGCATGAAAATTTAAGTTATAAAAATCATATATATAGAATTAATTTCAGATCATTTTGACCTCCAGATCATTTTCAGATCATTTTGACCTCCAGATCATTTTCAGATCATTTTGACCTTTTTCAAAGATTATTGTTTCTGCTGCTAATAAATGAGATGAACATTAAATTCTATTGGGTAAGAATAAAATAAATAAAGACTAAAATAAAGAAGGGAGTATTATTCATTATATCTAATGTCCATCTTTTTATTAGCTATATAAGCAATATTTATGGATGGAAAAAAAAGTCTTACACATCATCTGTTTTATTTATTATTATTTTTTTGGTTCTGCACGGTGTAACGTAGGATTTTATTCTGTTTTATGATCACCAGATGTTATTGCTATGTGATTTCTTTCCAGCACAATCAGTGTAGACCCAGTTAGTCAGAACGGAAACTCGGTTGTGTTTAACTGTTCTTTTCGCATGAATCCTGCGCAGGCCTGTTACAGAGCGTAACTGTAGCTCTCGCGCTCTCTCTCTCTCTCGCGCTCTCTCGCTCTCAGCCTCGGCAGTGAAATCCCAACGGGACCAACCCACTGCAGTGGCGTCTCTATTGTAATTCATGATGAGCACTCAAGTACCAGACACACTGTCATGTATAGCAGTTACTCCTAACAATTTTTCATTT
The DNA here is from genome assembly GCA_022985145.1 of Pangasius djambal. Classification (NCBI taxonomy): domain Eukaryota; kingdom Metazoa; phylum Chordata; class Actinopteri; order Siluriformes; family Pangasiidae; genus Pangasius; species Pangasius djambal. Next base: position 7,206,602 of record CM040990.1, on the reverse strand, counting down.
CTCCAGTTATTTTTAACTGGTTCGTATCCCATACAATCTCAGGACTCCCTCTAGTTTGTCTGTAAAGCTTTTATTTCTGTATAATTAGTACTGTGTTGAAGAAAGTCATAACTTGTGTTCAAAATCCTCTCTAATGAATCAATTACTGAGTCAAGTCTCTGCTAAGTTATTTCTTTTAGCACTGAATTAATTATAATGATATTTAAGAGTGACCCAGTGGTCTGGATTTTCTAATGGAAAAAAAGAATATATTCCATCTAATGTTGTAATATTGGTCATATTGAATCGGAGTCAGTGACAGGAAGTTGGAAGCAGTGCTGAACTGTTCTGGAGGGGAGTTTATGATTATTTGGCTTTTGGTAAATCCCTTTACAGGGTCGTGTTTCGCGTACTCCTCGCGTACTCCTCGCGTACTCCTCGCGTACTCCTCGCGTACTCCTCGCATACTGCTAACGACTCCTGACCTACTTCTCAGTCTTACTTTCACCAAGTGCTTCATCATCATTGTGGCTAGATACAGCAAGCATTGTTTGCGTACTCTACACACGAAGCGGTAGATTACAATAAAATCCTTCCTCAAACATGTGACCGTTCAGCCGAAGCTTCTACCAGCTGCTGCTTGCTTTGCATCACGACTTGGAAGTTCCCTCTAAACACTGCTTTAAAATTAGGGCAATGTTGACACACAAGGTACAGTTCTGTGCAAAAGTCTTAGGCAACCCTTTTTTTTTTTAAAGTACAAACTTTGTTATGGATTTTTATTTTTATGAGATTTGATTCTACATTATTGATTCAGTACAAAAACATTTTAGATTTCCAAGCATTAGTTTTCCAGCACAAAATTAAATGTTACAGAAAAATGTTTGGACGTGAGTAAAGAAAGGAGCAGATTACGTAAGAGACCACTTTTCAGATTTTAAAAAAACAAAAAACAAAACATAATGAAGGTGTGCAAGCGTGACAGTCAAATTCTGTGAGATGCTCAGTAACACTTACAGCTCAGTTCCTTATAAAACTGTACACATTGTACCTGAGACTGCTATTTTTTTATTTTTTTAAAGCAAAGGGTCAACACGGGAAATATTGACTTTGTTTCATTTATTACTGTTTGCTGCTCTTTATGGTATTTTTATCATGTAGAAACTTTATTTCATTATATTTCTTTGCATGTGCCTAAGATTTTTGCACAGTACTGTATATGAAATCCATATATGTAAAAAAAAAAAAAAAAAAAAAAAAAAAAAAAAAAAAAAAAAAAAAAAAAAAAAAAAACTATGCATTGGAGCAAAACAAGTGGAGCGCTGCTGTAAATGAGAAGTAACGTGCACAGTGTTGCCGTAAATAATATATGCACTGTATGGTTCACGGTTCACGGTTCTTTATTCGTCAGTGCCACCGTATGTGCATACATACAGAGGAATCGAATGGAACGGTTTATGTACATTAATGAAATACAAAGATGAAAGAATTGATGAAGGAGCATTAGAAGTTTGTGCAGAAGTTATAGAGATACTAGCAGCAAGATAATGACCGATGAATGTTTTTTTTTTTTGTTTGTTTTTTTCTCTTCGTAAATTGTCTGACTGTGCCTTGAGTAACTGCAGAGACAGGGATGTGAGTTGAGTATGTGGCAGGACAGAGGATCAGCACCGGAATATTGCACATGGTGGATTTACAAGCTGTGTCACGTTGTAGGTGTGTAGCTGCCTGGGAAAACCCTTCATCTGGTCAAATGTTCACATTTTCTATTAAATATAGTTCTGACAAACTACAGACTTTCCTGAACCGAAGTTGATGTCTTAATTGCGCACGTCTGCTTACAGAGTCCCTGCAAGGGACCTTCACAAAAATAAAGAAAAAAAAAAAAAACATGCATACTCCAAAATAAATAAATAAATAAATAAAAAATCTTGTGAAAATGGAAAATGATCTCATGTGAAGAGAACATGGCACTACATACTTTCTCGTATTCTTTAAGAAATTTAGCCTTGTGAAAATGACACATTTATAAATGCATAAAAATGTTTTTCACAAAATTTCTATATATATATATATATATAATTTAGTTGTTGTTTGCAGGTCCCTTCATGGGCACTGTATGTGTTTACCCCCAAAATGGAAAATGAAGATTCGTGAAAAATGGAAATTGTATTTAAAGAATCCACTGAAATTTATTTATACATTTAGAACCTCAGCTACTTATAGAAAAACGACTCTACTACCAAAATGTAAAGAATTATAAGTTTACAATGAGAATCAAAGTAAGAATTCATTTATTCACATCATCCACATGAGTCTCTGTCTCATCGCGTCGTCGTCTCTTCACTCTGTTCACAGTAACGTCTGCTATCTTGGCTAGATTTCTTGTTATTTATGTCATTTTCTATCATTCGGACATTCGGAAACTGAGTTAATTACGCTTATATCCATTGGGACATTCGTTGATTGAGAAAATCACACTTTAAAGACACACATTCTTTGACGTCTTTGGGCAGACTGAGTGTGTTTAACCTCTGTGCTTGTTAAACTGCCTTCTTATCCATGATCTTTGCAGGCAGACAACAAGGCAGGGTTAGGAAGTATCCTAAAAAAAAAAGACATTTCCACCTTGTTTGGGTAAAATATGATTTTCAAAAAGTTAAGGCGCCAAAAAATATATGATTCTACTGTTGATTCTGTAGCATATATGCAGTTATCACAGACTATAATGTTAACATGTTTCCCTGAACCTGATTAATTGAAACTCCTTTGTAAATGTGGGCGAAGGGCAGGTTTTGGGAAACTCAGTCATGTTTGCGGCCAGAATTTATTGCTTTCCGACATTAACACTGATATTAAAAGAAGTATGTTTAATACCTGGTGCATTCTTTCTACATGAACCCTTTTAATGCTGGTTTTAAAACGGAACAGTCAGTAGAATCTGTTTTTCCAGCACAAAAGAGATTTCCGCAGCACATCAGTTAAAGATGATAAAATATCCTGTCCATTTCTCCGGTGCCGGTGTGTGCGAGTGTGTGGCTTTCCCAGCTGTTCCGGGCGGGGTGGCATGGTTTAGCTGCTGACAGATTTACTGTGAGCGCATTAGCTTATCAGGATGTGTGACCTTTATTTCCATCCCGTAACATTTTCCCATTATTAATTCTAATGCTATGTCAGGATACAGTTGTTCAGCTTAAAAACCTCCCAGTGAGTAAACTGAGCTTAGGCGGAAAAATAATTTAAAAATAAAAAATCTTCCCAGATTTTTGATGAAATCAGTAGTTTAGATGTGTCTCATCATGACCAGGGAAATCTTTTGTTTAATGTCCTGATGCTTTTAACCAAACAAAGCAAATCTTTATTGTAAATTATAATGATTTTATATATGATTTAATTTGTTTGGGGAAAACGGAAGCTCCTTGGGGTTTTTCTCCTCAATTCTGTGATGGGGAATTCATGAATTGCAAATTCATGTTGCAATGCATTCCCTTAAACATGCAATAGTTGATGTCTGTCTTGTACAAATAACCAAGAAAATATGTAGAACATGATAAAAAAAAAAATTATTTAAGCTATAGCCTGAAGTCTATTATGTATCAGAGAAAACCCACTTGGAAAAGTGTGTTACAGCCCGGAGTGCTTGCTTGTGTTTACACGGGTCTCCTGTCAGCCACTGTTTATCGCTTAGAGAGTCAGGTAATGCACAGCCATGCTGTAGAAGAACCGCCTTTATATAAACGTATGCAATGCTAGCTAACTCCTGTGCAGCTAACGATGCTCACGAGACCTCATTACAAAGAAAAACAGCCAGCACAGGCACTCATGGCCGTTCTCATAAATCAGCATCAGACGATTTCTGCATGTTTGTAGTGTTATAACTTGGCTTTAGCTGCTTGAAAGTGATGTCATGACAATCCTTACTAATGCTAACTCTGAGTATTAAACCTATTTATAGACTTTTTTAGAAACAAATTTCAAGCTTAAATAGTCTCTCTTGGCAGATCATTTTTCAAATTTCAGAAAACATTCCAAACTTTCAAACAAAAAAAAACATTCAGGCTTTGAATTTGAATTTGAGCTAAACTCCATGTACTTAACTGCTAGTCTGTGATTATTAAACCTATTTATGGACTTTTTTAAAAAAGGGAAAAAAAAAAATTTCAAGCTTAAAATTCTCTCTATTAGCAGATCATCTTTCAAACTTTAAACATTAATTTCTAGAAAGAAGCAAAATTATCTAATAGAATAAGACTATTGAAAGCATGTAAAAACAGACTCAATGATCTGATATTTGATTTTATAGGTGTCTCATAATAAATATTATATAAATATACGATTCAAGATATTTTTGCTTATATTTTTTGCAGTATGTCTGCATTCTTGGGACCTTAATTTACAAATGCATTCTTTTCATATTTTAGCCTCGATTTCCATGCCGTGGTTTAATTTTGGGGATTGGTAGCAGAGCCCCAGCCCCAAGTTCAGCGACACTCGCCCCGTGGTGACCACTTGTGCTGCGTAAGCAGTTTAACGCTGCGATATTTGTTGATGCTTCGATATTTTTAAGCAGGTTTGAAATTCTCAGCGCTGAATCTTGTAGCATGCGCGCCTCTACAACAGGTAGCAGCGATAACCGACAGCCAATGAGAGTCAGAGAAGAAACTACTGTAAGCGACAGTAATATTGCTTCTGTAAGAAATTATTTGTCATGTCGTAACCAAATGTTGTTAGGAACAGAAAAAAAAACAAACAAAAAAAAAACCACGGCAATTCCTGGTGACCCACAGAATAAAAATAGCTGTGTTTCTTTGCACTATGCCTCCTTTTCTCTTTGCAGAACAGTCAGTCATCTCTGCCCAGGTCTCCCCAATCAATTCTTCCCTCCACATTTTTCTTATATTTCTCTTTTTTCCTCCACAGTCACAAAGTCACATGATCGACAGTTCTCTTGTTTATTTTCTTGTTAAAAGTTCTTTATTGTGAGCAGTACAGCGATTCGGAGATTTTGAAAGCGCAGTATAGAAAGTTGCGTTTTTCAGTACAGATGAAATCTGAAGCGCTTATCCGTGGATAGGGATTAGGTTGAAACGCTGGAGTATTCCTTTAAGGCTCAGCGTAAACATGCTGACGGCGCTAAATGCTTTGGCTGCGGGACTAATGTGACCTCTGTGACCCTGCCACATGCGAGACCTTATCACATTGCACTGGCTGGATACTCGATGCTACAGTGCAGTACATGAGGACAGCTCTCGGCTTACCGGGGCTCACTCTGTAACAGATGTACTTTTAATAATCACTTGACAAGTGACAAATCAAGCTGATGTCATTAGCGTCCTAAAATCTGAGCATGTCCAAAGTTTCGTTTAGGACGTCTCACTCAGTGGAGTTTAGTAGTTTCCCTATAACGCCGTGTTGTGTAAAGCAAGAGCAAGCCGAAATTCCCTACTGCTTTTCAAACTCGGCGGTAGCCTGATCATTTTAATCCCGTCCGGATGCACGTGATTTTCTATGCACTTCTCGCATGGGGGAAAAAATGCTAATCTGACTGCTGCTACTTGCCGTATTTAGTCTCGTAGCGTGCGTATCGGTGACCCCCACCCAGACGTTAAGCACTTTCTGAGTCACGAAACAAAAAATGGAGGCTTCTTGTAAACTTTGTGACCACCGTTTTATTGTATTTTTGTAAATTGTACCTGGAACCCTGGTTCACCCCAAAGTGAAATAATAGCTAGTGTCTCTTCTCTACTCCAGTGCTAATCTGACTGCTAATCGGACGACATGTTGTGAAATGAAGCATGATGATATGACTGTACGATGTAAACATCTGGGTTTTTAGAAAATACGACCCGCTAGAAACTGACGACTCCGGTGGTCATTTTATTGTTATCCAGATGCAAGAATTCTATCATTGAGGAGATGTGTAAAAAAAAAATATATATATATATATATATATTACAGATGACCTTGTGATAAACTAATCCAATCTAAACAAGGTTTAAGACATGATTTATTTCAGTAGCTCAGTCTTTGTGAGTAATAAACTCTTATTGCGCTAGTGGCGTTCTGGTTTAGGCGTTATTTATCTTTAACGCTAAAGCACTCTTTCATTGGTACATTTCTTAATTTATAGCACGGGAGCTCATCTTTGTTCCTGATTAAAAAGCTTTGGTGGAAGACCGTACCCAGGGTGTGCGATATTAATCACAATAGACAGATGTTTAACAGACTACCAGAATCCATCTGATATTTCACAGACTGCCTCTTGAAGCTTGCAGTTCAGCTCCCAGTCATAACAGCACAAGCATGACCACCGCTTAGGGATTAAGTTCAGCCCGTGCCCAATGTGCTGCTTTTAAGTAATCGAGTTCATCATCTGTTGTCTGGATTTCTTATTGCTGAGGTTTAGAGCCTAAGCTTGGTCAGGATTATCGCAGGCTTTCTACTGATGCTGTGCAGAGGGGTTTTCCTGAGCTGCACAGTGAAGTGAGTTTTATTGCTCCCGTTAAGATCAGAAGTTTTGGCGCAAGTAGACGTAAACAACGTTTTTATTTTTATTTTTTTTAAACAGGTGCAGACTAAACATTTAGTAGGGTGTCACAAAGTACATACACATCAAGGCCATGTCATAGTATTCATTCGTTATCAAGCAGAGGCGGAGGGTACGACGTGATATGAAATATCATATCGTGATACTTGAAGACGTTTCTACTGTACATAATATTTAGCAAAATATACAGTAGGTTTGGTAATAACTTGCTAGCAGAACCGTACTGTTACATTTTAAAATAAAAACTATGAAAAACGCTTTTTAACATCTACGATTATTTAACCTGGACAGCAATTGCATAGAATTTTAACAGTTTTTAAGATGTGTTACAAAATTTCATAATCTAAAATCTAGTTGAGCTGAGCAATAAACATTAACTGCAAACTGACTGGAAGCAGCTTGATCTTAAAACCTGTACAATCTTAAAAATCTTTCTAGATTTAAAATGTTTTGTTTTGTTTGGTAAACTTTTTTAAATAGAAGGAATAAATATAAATGTATTTTTTAATTTGTTTATTAATGATAATAAATGTATTATTATTCATATATTTGTAATGCAACAATTCTATATTGCTGGCAGCTTATGAGCAAATCTGTATAGCAGGATATGGTATTTTTGTTCTAATCAGCCGCTTGCAGAAAAAATGATGACTGATGACATCAACAGTGTGTCAGAAAAGTGTTTCGTGACAGAATTTCTCATAATATCCATATCATCATATTGCCAAGCTATCGTCAAGACCTCTAAGAATATGGTTAGGTTAGGTTCAACTTTATTGTCATTGTCAAAGTATGAGTACAGAGACCATGGAATGAAATTTATCATCCAAGCAGTAATGCAAATTAGTTAACTGAGGTAATAAGGTTATGATGCAATAAGTTAAGATAACAGTGTACAGGTAAACAGTGTGATGCATACCAGTAATGCAAATGGCAATTAAGTTAAATGAAATAAGAATTATGATGCAGTAAGCTGAGATAAACAGTATACAGGTAGAGATAAACAGTATGCAGGTAGAGATAGACAGTATGCAGGTAGAGATAAACAGTATGCAGGTAGAGATAAACAGTATGCAGGTAGAGATAGACAGTATGCAGGTAGAGATAGACAGTATGCAGGTAGAGATAGACAGTATGCAGGTAGAGATAGACAGTATGCAGGTAGAGATAGACAGTATGCAGGTAGAGATAAACAGTATGCAGGTAGAGATAGACAGTATGCAGGTAGAGATAAACAGCATGATGTATGCAATATGATGCAGTAAACACATACAGTGGATAAAACGCAAACGTCCAAACAGCAATAATGTGCAAATAAAAGTCTGATATAGATAACTGTAGTAATGACGGATAATTGCAGTAAAGTGCAAGTAATGCTGCTGTTCAGTTATTTATTGGGAGGCTGGCAGTTAAAGCTTTGGAAGCTGAGTTCAGCATTAGTACATCTGAAGAGAAAAAGCTGTTAATGAGTCTTTTTGTGCAACAATACAGAC